>APFE031705567.1:169759-199530 GCA_000404065.3 Pinus taeda | reverse complement strand
TACAAGCTGCAAGGTAGCACTGTTATTGATGGGTGCAATAGTTCCATGGTTCCTGAAAGTGGAGTAGAAAATCTAGTGGTCTCTGGAGAAAAGACCAAGCTATGGCATCAAAGGCTTGGACATATTGGAGAGAAGGGCCTTCAAATACTTCATGGTAAAGGTATGGTAGAAGGTATGATTAATAACCCTTTGTATTTTGATTATTGTGAAAAGTTTGTATATGGGAAGCAAAATCAGGTGAGTTTCCCTCTGGTGGTAAGAGGGTGAAACAGATATTAGAGCTTGTGCACAGTGATGTGTTTGGACCTGTGGAGGTTACATCACAGGGTAAGTCTATGTACTATGTACCATTTATAGATGAATTCTCAAGGAATACATGGATATATTTCCTCAAGAAGAAATATGAAGTCTTTGATAGGTTTAAGGAATTTAAGGCTCTGGTGGAAAACTAGACAGAGAAGAAGATAAAGGCGCCGAGGACAGATAACAATGGAGATTTTTGCAGCAAGAAATTTGAAGAATTCTGTAATAAGTGTGGTATAGCATGACATAATACTACTCCATACACACCTGCACAAAATGGAGTTGCAAAAAGAATGAATAAGACATTGATGGAAAGGGCAAGAAGCATGCTCAGTGGTGCCAGGTTAGGACATGAATTCTGGGCAGAGTTGGTGGAGACAACATGCTACCTAGTCAATAGATCACCTTCATCAATGTTGGAGGATAAGGCTCCACAAGAGGTATGGACTGGTAAGAAACCCTCTCTTTCACATCTGAGGGTATTTGGATCTGATGCATATGTACATGTTCCAAAGGGGAAAGGAACCAAGTTGGATAGTAAATCTGAAAAGTGCATCTTTAGTGGGTATAAGGATGGTTTAAAGGGTTATAAGCTTTGGAACTCAGTAACAAGGAAGGTTGTGTACAATTGAGATGTGGTGTTCAGAGAGGTGAAAGATGTTATTAAACATGAAGTCCCATCAAAGGAACATGAGAAGATAGAGTTTGAGCTAAAGGAGGAAGAATCAAACTCTACAACAGAGGAGGAATTAGAAGATGAAGAGCTACAAACTCCGGGTGTGAGAAGATCGGTTCGAGAAAGAAGGAAACCAGAAAGGTATAGTCCATCTGCTTTCTATTCAAATTTTTCTTTATCTATTACTAATGATGATCCTAGAACTGTGAAGGAAGCAGTAGATTCAGAGGATGGAAAACTCTAGAAAGAGGCCATGGTTGATGAAATGGAATCTTTGCATAAAAATGAGGCTTGGGATCTAGTGGAGTTTCCAGCTAGAAGGAAACCCATTGGCAGCAAATGAGTGTTCAAGAAGAAGACAAATGTAGAAGGAAAGGTGGAGAAATACAAAGCTCGGTTGGTAGCAAAAGATTATTCCCAGGTGTTGGGAATTGATTTTGGTGATATTTTTTATCCTGTTGCCAAGGTAACTTCTATTAGATTACTTTTATCTGTTGCTGCTACTTTTGATTTTGAGGTATAATAGATGGATGTGAAGACATCATTTCTTCACAGGGACCAGGAAGAGGAAATCTGCATGAAGCAACCTGAAGGCTTTGTGGTGAAGGGTAAGAAAGAACTAGTATGCAGGTTAAAGAAGTCTTTGTATGGTTTAAAACAATCACCAAGGATGTGGTATTAGAAATTTGATACATTTATAACAGGACTTGGCTTCACCAGAAGCAAAGAAGATCACTGTGTGTATTTTAAATTAATTGGCCACTGTGTTATTTATCTGGTCTTGTATGTGATGATATTTTTCTGGTAGGAAATGACAAAGAAATTATCTAGGATTTGAAGACCCAATTGTCCTCCAAATTCGACATGAAATATTTTGGTGCTGCAAACTATATTTTGGGCATGGAAATTAAAAGATATCAAGCAAAGAGGAAGCTATGGTTAAACTAGAGGAAGAATGTCGAGACAATATTGCAAAGGTTTAATATGTAGGATAACAAACAGTGAAGGTTCCTATTCCTGTAGGTGTAAAGTTATATGCTGAACAGTGTCCCAAGACACACGAAGAGGAAGAGGATATGCAAGTGCAGTCGGTAGCCTGATGTATGCGATGGTCTGTACTAGACTAGAAATTGCACATTCAGTGGGAGTATTGAGAAGGCTTATGTCAAAACTAGGGAAGGAGCACTGGACAACAGTGAAGCAGGTTTTCAAGTATTTGCGTGGAACTAGTGATTATGGCTTGTGCTACCAAGGAAGACCAGGATTGGATGGAGTGTTGGATATTTGTGGCTTTGTTGATGTAGACTGGGTTGGAGATTTGGATTAGAGAAGATCTACACGTGGGTATGTGTTTAACCTATTTGGAGGTGTAGTCAGTTGGATGAGTAAGAAACAATCTGTAGTAGCCGTATCAACTACATAGGTAGAATACATGGCAACAACTCATGAAAGCAAGGAAATAGTTTATTTTCAAAGATTGTGTTCAAGTATGGTGTTAGTACAGGGAGCTATAAGGATAGATTGTGACAGCCAAAGTGAAATTTTCTTGGAAAAGAACCTTTCTTATCATTCAAAGACAAAGCACATTGATGTTTAGTATTACTTTGTGAGGGATATGCTAGAAGATAAAAATGTGTTGTTGGTAAAGGTGGATACTTTGAAGAATACTACAGATGCATTGACAAAATATGTGAGCTCTGGGAAGTTCTCTTGGTGTAGAGAAACAATGGGAATTGTAGGGTTGGATAAATGACTAAGCTCTCATGTGGAAAGAAAACAAAAAGTGGGAGAATGTTGGGTTGTGTTATATTCTTTCCATGACTAGCCTATGTAGTTGATCGAGGGGTTAGAGGGGGGGCGAAGCCTCCCCTCATTTCACTAATTGCACAACAGGGGGGTCACAGGGGGGCCAATGCCCCCTCAATCTAGGGGGTTTGAGGGGGGTGGGTAGCCCCCCTTTACGGGGTCCGGGGCAATGCCCCGTGGAATTTTTCTTGGACCCTATATTAGGTTGGGTGGACCTACCTATGGTTTTGTGCATGGTTTTCGCACATGGTTTTGGACATGATGGTTTTCGGTCCATGGTTTTGGATATGTTGGTTTTCGGTCCATGGTATTGGATTCTTCAGCATGTATAAATATGTATTGTAACATTGAAAGGAACATAATGAAAAATCAAGTTGGTAGTCCCAGTTTTGGGATCCAGGGGAAAAATATCTGTTTATATGTGTTTTATGTGTTATGCTCTCGCATTGTTTATTTTCTGTGTTTTAGAATTCGTATGTAGGTAATTTTTTTATGGGGTTAAAACCTACACTAAAGGGAAGTAAAGTGTCCTAGGTTAGCCCATTAATCCATAGGTGTGTGTGAAAATGGTAGTTACAGAGTGGGAATATCCTCATGGCAAGGTGACATATCCATGTGACCAATGAATGGAGGTCCAACATTAGTGTATAGATATAAGGAATGATAAATGATGGAGGCATGAGTTACCTCTTTCCTCAACCTACTTTTTCCACCCCTTTGGTGCACCTATTAAATTTTATGATTTACATTTATTTGAGTGCAAAATTTAGGAGACGAAGCTTTCTTTTGAAATTTTTCCATTACCATTTTAATATGAGTTAATTTAATGCTCATCAAGATTGGGACAATATGAGAGTTCATTTTTATGCATGAAGCATCATGTTCTTGAGGAACTAGGTGATGGTTAATGAGGGGGGTGGAGCTCACGCTAGGGTTTTTCCCATGTGCTAATCAAACTTTCCAGTCATATTTTACAATTTTATTTTTTTCTTTCATTATGGATTTATTATTGTTTTATCTTTCTTTTAGATGCATCAACCTACAAGTCTAAGTTTTTTGGGCACATGCTCAAGGATGAGGATAAAGGGTGACAATCACAATGACCAACGACCACCAACTTGAAGAATGGATATTAATAGGTGAAATATGGAAAGAGGTATGGTATGGAATATCTTAGAAATTATACTTAAATCAAATCCTCCGTAGTAGTTCCCTTCCTAAAACCATAAGGCCTTAGAGGAGGTATCATTAGGCTAGAGTCAAAGACTAACCTTCCAAGTGAAGTAAAGGAACAAGAATACAATCAAGATTGGTCAATTATCTAATTTTCCCCTTAATCCATATTAGTGTGTCAATGTCATTAAGTGAAAGCAAATGATTCCAAAATGATTAAAATACATGTCAATGGATGATTGGCCTTCCTTTAAGAAGGAATGTCGGATGAGAGAAAAATATATGTTTGGAGCAAAGAAGTGGAGGATTTTGGCATCATGTTATGTGCCAATCAAATAGGGATACTGACTTATTGGTTGTATGAGGATAATAATTTTCTCCTATGAGTTACCCAATTTTTGGTGGGTAACAAGGCCATTTACATTTACTCACCAAAAAACTTATTTATGGAGATGTTAAATGATGATTAACTAGAAGATATGAAATTTTATTATTCTTTTAAGGAAGGAAATAAAATTACTAAAATATGTACATACATGATGAATAGTTTGGGAAAGCATCCCTGGGATGAGAAAGATATAATTTCTACAATAATTTAGAGAGGTGATTAGGAAATGATTATCACATAAATGTATGAAGAGGAGCCACAATATCTTGTGCAAGTGTACATAGTAGACCTCCAAATGAGCACCTATGAAATTCATGTGAGGTATGGCTTCAGCTTATATTGAAAGTATGATGAGTTAGAATGGACTTAGAGAATATCTAAAGTGTTACTAGCCTGTAGAAGTTTTTCCTAAACAACATAATGAAGTTGCAGAACACCTAGAGGATATTTTGAGTGAAGATTTAATGCATATATATCTATATATATATATAATATACTTAGAGAAATATATATATATATATTATATTCATTAAATCTTCACTCAAAATGTCCTCTAGGTATATATATATAATATATATATATATATATATATATATTATATAATATATATATATATATATTATTATGGCTGTTACCCTTAAAGTAGAGTTGACCTGTATAAAGTTAAGTTTAGGAGCTATATAAAAGAAACATCTATGACCCAACTTGTGTAAGGATAATTTTTATACAAGGACAACCCTTGTAGTGGTGTTGGTTAGTGACTTAAGCAAGCACTCTATATATAGTTCTAGGTGTTGTCATTAACTAGAGTTGAATTGTATAAAGTTAAGTTTAAGAAGTATATAAAATAAACCTCTATGACCTAACTTGTGTAAGGATAATTTTAATATAAATCAAACCCTTGTAGTGGTGTTGGTTGGTGACTTAAGGAAACACTTTTTGTATAGGTATGGGTATTTCCATTAACAGGAGTTGACCTATAGAAATTTAAGTTTAGGAGGTATGTGAAAGAAACCTATGTGACCCAACCTATGTAGTGATAATTTTATATAAGGTCAACCCCTGTAGTAGTGTTGGTTGGTGACTTAAGGAAGCACTCATCACTTGACATGGTATTTTTTACTCGGGGGTAGTTTTGTTGTTTGAGGAGGTTGATTTTGGAGTGTTTTTACCCTATTTTATTGGAGAGATAGTCTTTTTGAATCAATGTGACCATATTATATGGAGAGGGAAAGTACCTGGGGAATTTCTGTGAAGTTGGTAAAGAAGGATATTTTTTACTTTGGAAACCCATGTCACTTAGGGTTTCTCTTTTCCCATGTTTTAAGTACCCACTAAATTTGTGGCGGACAATGAGGCTTTGGGGTTGCTTGTGTAATGTGTTGGGGTGTGAATTGTGCATTTAGAACTCCCTTGAAGATTATTCAATCCACTTTGGAAATTTACCTATCCAATTGTTTAGTTGGACATGCTTATTGGATCACACTTGTCCACCTTGGAAGAGGGGTTGGTGTTGTGTTCCCAATTTAGTATGTTTTAGGTAGCAGATTGGAGAGTAGCCAAGGCCTACTCAGGATGAGAAAGGTTGAGATAAGGTAACAATGAGTGCTAGACAATAGACTAAGGGTTTGAATAAATCTGTTAGGTTGAACAATGATGAAATCAACCAAGCTGACTCCAAAGGATAAGTATAGAGAGTGGATGATGAGGGCTTATGGAGCTATACGAAGCAAGAGATGGTGATACTAGGGAATTTTAAAGGTGAGCTGAGTTAAGACAAAAATATTATAGAAACTCTATAGTCTAGATAATTTTTCTTTGGGCTTGTTAGCGCTAGACAAATATCTAAGAAGGACAAGCTGAGAGCCTCCTAGCTAGAGGAAAGTGGAATTGAGGTATGGATAGAGGTTTCTGAAGTCAAGAAAGTAGGAAAAAGCTATAAGATAGGGTTGGCTAAAGTCTGGTGGTATAGATAGAGGATAGATATGAGCTACTAGAAGCTATAAAAACTAGCCATGATCTATAGGAAGGAATATCCAAGGATTAAGTGAAGTTTGTTGGATAATGGAAGACCCAACAACAAGGTATTTATGTTATAATGTATATAAGGATAGAATACAAGTCATTTTCTAAGAAGATATGACAATGATCTAAAGGAATGTTATCATTGTGTGAATATTGGAAGAAAAGGAAAAATAGAAGCAGTGGGCAAGAGGACTAAAAGGACTTAGGATGAAGGACTAACATCATCAAGTAAGTCAAGACTTGTCTCTGTATTTTGTTGAGAAGATTGAATATCTAAAGGATCAGATCTCAGGAACTAAATAAGTCAAATGGTAGATTGTGTATCTTATTGTATACTACATATACTAGCTGTATCGGGGTTTATTAAGGGCCATGATCCCTAGTATGAGGGCCATAATGTTTTATTATTGATGAAAGAATGAGAGATGAGATTTTGGGCTCATAAAAATTATGTGCTTTATTGATTTCATTGCTATTATATTTCCACTATGAAAAGTAATTTTGTTTTGGGATTCTCTAGTGTGTTGTGTTCTTAGCTAGGGCACATACCGTACCTAGAGGGCATGAAAAATAGTCAGACCTTGAACTTATGGCAACAAAAGAACGGGTTTACACTGTCACCTCAACAACCTTTCTTTTGATCTTTAGTGGTATTTGACCACAAGGGAGGCTTCCCTAAATCACCTAGATATATCTAATTACTATGGTTCAAGGTGATATATATGAGGTCTATACAAAGGGATAAAGTATTGGTGAAGCCTAGAAGGACTGGATGTTCTATGCCAAGATTAAAGTAATATATTCCAAGGCTAACTCAATGGCTATTATAAGTTAGCATGTTGCTAATTTATAATGATAGGGTACACGATGCTATATAAAAACTAAGGAAAAGACCTTTCAATTGATAATCAACAAAAATAGTAAGACCTTTGAATAGACACCAAGGATTAGGGGTTATTAGTTGATTTTTATGTCTAAAGACATGCATAAGCAACAAAGCAAAGTTGATGTTAACCTAACAGGAGGGTTTTCACATGCAATAGTGTTAGAATTTTCTTTTCTATTATTTATTGATGCAATTCCTACTTAATGAAGCCATGAACATCAAACTGAAATTCACTTTTATGATATTTTATAAATCAAAACCCTAGAAACCAACCCTATACATCTAGGAAAAAGGGTAAATAAGAAGAAAAATAAATAATTAAATGAGTGATCAACACAATAAATGATTAGTTCCTTGTCAAAATGGGAAAATGGAGTCTTTTAGGGCCAATTCAGTGAGAAAAACCTTGTGAAGTAAGGGGAGGACGACTAGAACATCTAATTAATACCCTAGTGATTTCTTTGTGAGGGGAGGATTTAAATATAAGGAATGCACATTTAGATTTTACTTTTAGGTTTCAAAGAGAACAATTTTTCATGTTATAGATGAGCAAGATTTCAACATAGATTTAACATTTAATCATGGCATAAAAATCAAAACCATGCTACACAAATACAATATGCAAAATGTAAAAAATAGGCATGAAACTTACAAATTTCTCCAAAGAAACAATTAATTCAATCCCAACAAATCATCTCCAAGTAATATTCAATATCGAATAAAACATCACACCATAAAAAAATCACATTTTCACAATTCAAACTAAGGAGATTAATTCACATTCGTTTAAAGAAGAAAAGTGATGAATGTGTGATAATGAAATTGAAATAATGGGAGTGTCTATTTATATGAGGCTTAACAACCCTTATTTTCACAAATGTACAAGTAAAGCCCTAATACAAGATTTCTTAATTTTTAAAAAACTGAGAGGTTACAATCAAACCACATTATAGCTTAAAAACATAACAAATAATGATTAAAAATCCCAAGTGTGGGAATTAAGTCCTCTACTACGAAATCATCCTCTAAAGGTGCTCAAAATTCCCCAAGAAAGTAATAAATATGTCACGAGTTCTCCATACTCCAAGAAATAGCTGAAAGTCCATGAGTGTGCTTGTAAAAGTCCCTCAAAAACTATGATGTCATCACCAAGGTTCATTACATCACCCTCCTTCGGGAAAAAGGAGTGGTGTAGAACCAATATGATCAAGAATTGGGGTCCATCACTATGTACAATCTCAATCCTATCATCTCAAGTATTTCCCATCCTCCATGCTTCAAAAGAAGCAATTCCCATCAAATAGTGTTAAGGTCAACCTGGGGGTGTCTAAGGTCCATCTAGGCACATCATTAATAAACCCAACGATAATCCTTACTGTCTCAATGTTTCAACATCTATGGGTAATCAAGAGTGTCAGGTACAATGTTGAACCATCTCATAGATCAATTCTTAGCTTTGGGAGGGAAACACTACATCAACAAGGTCAACTTTTCTCTTTAGACTAGGAAAAATGACCTCTGGAATGTTGCTAAGAGGGATTAGAATCATCTCTCAAGAGGCATATGTTGTTGTGAAAATAACACTTAACAAAATCATCTCAAGGTCAAGTGACATCAACAATAATTAGGGACAATAACCATAAATGCATCATAGTTGACCATACATAAAGTTAAGGGCATAATAATGCTCCACACAAGTCTCACCCTCAAATGTCTAACTAGATAAAGTCACCTAAAAAAGATACCTCTTATATTAGGGATAAATAGGTCAATAAACCTATTAGGTGTTTCTAGCATCCAAGGTTAAGTGGAATTCACCACATTGGCCCATCAATCTATATGTGTCTGTGAAAATGGTGTATACGAAGTGGGAATGTCCTTAGGGAAAGGTGCCATGGCCATATGAACAATGAATGGAGGTCTAACATCGTGAGTGTATAAATGTAAGGAGGGAGAAATTGTGGAAGCTTGAGTTACCGCTTTTCTCAACTTGCGTTTTCCACCCCTTTGGTTTGCCTTTTACATTTTGTGATTTCACTTTATTTTGTGTGCATATCTCAGGAGCCCAAACTTTCTTTTGAAATTTTTCATTACCCCTTTAAGATTAAGAAATTTATTGCTCATCAGGGTTTGGAAAATACGAAAGATAATTTTTATGGATGAAACATCACTTACTTGAGGAAATGGGTGATGGATAATTATGGGGGTAGAGATCATGCTAGGTTTTTTTCGATGAAATAAACAAACATCCCAACACTTTTTTACCTTTATTTCATTGAGGATTTCTTATGATTTTACCTTTTTTTAGCTATATCAACATCTAGTGCTAAACTTTATGGCTTATAAATCAAGGATAAGGATGAATGGTTCCAATTCCAATGGAAAATTTTCACCATCCCAATGAATGGAGATAAGTAGGGGAAATATGGATTGTGGTAAGTATGGAATGTCTTGGACATGCTACTTCAATCAATGTCTCCCTATAGTTCTCTTCCTAAAACCTTAAGTCCTTAGAGGAAGTCCCACTTGAATAGGGTCAAAGACTAATCTCCCAAGTGAAGTGAGGGAACAAGAATACAATTGCGATTAGCCAATTATCCAGTTTTCCCTTTGATCCATATTAGTATGCCCATAACATCAAGTGAAGCACATTATTTAAAAAATGATTAAAGTATATGCCACTAAATGATCCACCTTCCTTCAAGAAGGAATGTCGGATGGGAGAGAGAAATTTGATTGGAGCAAGAAGCAGAGAATTCTAACACCATGTTATGTGTTTATCAGAAAGGGTTGTTACATGGTGTTGGGCCGTGAATACGACCGCTTTGTAATAGTTATTTCATCCATTTTTACTCTTCTCTATTATATCATTTGTTATAATTTATCATTTAAATCCATTTTATAAATGATTTATGCTCTTATGAATGAATATTATTTATTCTCCTTTATTTCTAATAAATTGATGATTATCAATGATTTTATCAATGATAGTTTCAATAAATTAGTTGTAACATTATTTACCATTTTTAACCTCCAAGATAATTTCTAGATTGAAGATTTGACCATTAAATTTGCCAACTCAGAAATTCGTTGGAATAAGAAGTGACAGTTCTGTGGTCGCAATGCTGAGCAAATGAAGAAGAATATGGAAAATTCGGAACATGGGTTTTGTCCAGAACGGACCCAATTAACTTATTGAAGAATGGTTTGCCCAAATTCAACTTGTAATGAGAGAAATACAGGGTTCTTTGAGCACGAGTTTCTCATATTTTCTGTTGCGGCTGTTTTCCAAATCTCAGCTGCAAAGCCAAATTCGCCTTGTTCTTGTTGAAAGATAGATGGAAATATATTTTCTTGTTGATCAATTGGTTGGAAACAATCCAATTTTGTAATAGAATCATGTTGTAATTATCTCTATTGTAATTGCTCTCTGATCTCTCTATTTAAATGAAAACAGAGATCAGAGATGGGGATGACTTTGGGATGGATTCGGATGATGGAATTGAGGATGAATTAGAGATTTAGAATTGAGGATGGCAAAGAGAATGGATAATGGCTGAGAGATGGAGAGATTTCTTGTTGTAATCTAGTGTAACTTTGCTTTGATATTTTAATATAAATCTAGTTGCCATTCCATCTTTGATCCTGAAGTAACCCAGCAGCATTCGCTGGCGGCTAAGGGCCCAGCCTATGGTGGATTGTGCTGCTACTGTATATTATCTCTTTGGTTTATGCGTGGTTTTATTATCAGCTTGAATCGGTAATATGGTGTGTTTCGTTATCTTATATTGCAGCTCTGTTATATTTCATATTTCGTTCTCTGCAACAAGAAAGTCGTAATGTGCATTCTAACGTATTTCTATTCCTTCAAAGTCGTTAATGTAACATTGTTGTTGTCTACATAACGCTATTGTTGTTTAATTGTAGAGTAATCAAGTTGTAACCTTCTTAAGCTGGTATTACTGTATTTGTCTATGGTTTATACTTCATACGATTGTTATTCAATTGACATTGTGGTTCCATTATGAATTGTAATCGTTACCCTTTCTAAACAGGATTAATACTTGTAGTATCAAACTCAGATTACTATTAATGTGTGCCTATGTTAAGTTATTATGCATTTGTATTTGGCTTTCCAACGTTGTTTCATATTCTATCATTAATCAATGTTGTTCTATTTCTGTGTGTTTTCCAATTTATTCTTAGAGTAAAGATTGCTATTAATTTGTCTTTGTTGTTATTCATTTCCATTAATTAGAGTTTGTTGTTCAGATTCCTTTAATCACAGTTTGCTGCCCATTTACTTTGTTGTTCATTTCTGTTGATTAATTGCAATAGTTTTCTTTTAAAGAGTTTTCCTAGTTTACTTTCAATAGTAGCTTTAGTTCAATTTCGATTTCCTTTTAATTACTTTAAAGCAAGACTGTCAACTATAGAGAACATTGGATTGCTTCCTCGTTCCCAGATTGATTGTCTTGTTCCGGTTTGATTTCAATTGCATCAATATCCAAAGGAATGAGTTATTGCTACTGTATCCTCAATTGATGGTTATTTGAGTGAATGATTTAGTTTAGAACATTTCAGTTTCTTGCTGTTCCATTTCTTAGTTGTTGTTCCATTTCTTAGTTGTTGTTCCATTTCATATTTGCTGTTCCATTTTCTATTATTTGCATTATTGATTGCTTTGGTGTGCAGAACGATCTGAAACTATAGTGGGCATTGGAATTTGCTGTCTACTCCCCAGATTGATGATCTGTTCCTTGATTACTTTTGGTTACATCAGTTTCTAAAGGGATGAGTTATTGTTACTGGACCCTTGACTGATACATTGCTTATTTTTCCGAATAAATGATTTAGGCTTCAAGTTATTTTGTTGTAGTTATATTTCTTTCCAAGAATTCATTTACTTTTGCATTTTAAGCACTATACTGCAAAACATTACTCTTGAGTAAATAGCTGCCTCAAACTGAGTACACTCTTGAAATAAAAAGTCGTCCCTGGGTTGACAATTAATGTGAGGTAATTAGAGGTGAAAAAGACCCTTTTTATCGCTCCACATTTTGGCGCCGTTTCCGGGGAGAGTGTAGCCATTTCTAAAGAGTAGTGTGAATCTGATGAGTGCCTGCTAGGAGAGAATTGGGTATTAAAAACGGAAGGTAAGAACCTGTGAACGGAGCATGTAACAACCCTGATCCCTCGCCCGCTTTGCAACAGATTTGTTAAATTTTTTTTAGGTAGAAATAGATGTTTGAATTTTTGTGTGAATGACTAGAAAAAAAATAGAAATTTTGAAAAACAAATCTCATGATTTCAGCACCACCCATTTCACTAACCGATTGACAGGAACATTTGAAGAAGGGGCCTCGAAGAAACACATGAAGAACATATTCTATTATGGTAAGAAATGGATCACATTTTTACTTTTGAATTTCCTATCAAAGATCTAGGAGGAGTGACACAAATGCATATAATTCCCCCATTGTCTTTACCAAATTTTCATGGTTTAGCAAATGAAGATCTAGATACATTATTATTTGAGTTCGAAATACTTTGTAAATGATATAATTATTTTACTAATGATCAAAAATTGAAAGTGTTTCCTCTTACTTTAAAAGGATCAGCTCTCTGATGGTTCATGAGCCTAGGTGGGAACTGCATCCAAACATGGAAGGACATGAAGAACATATTATTGAAGAAGTACCAAGACTATTGAAAATCCAATGAAGATATTTTCGGTATGATACAAGTGGAAGATGAAAGTTTCGAGGACTATGTAGATCGATTTCAATACAAGCTTCAAAAATCAAAGTATAAGCATTTGGAAAAAGAGATCTTAAAAACAATCCTTCTTAAAGGAATCAAAGATAAATTTTTAGAACTCTTAAATCTGATAGGAAAAGGTGATGTTTTTCAGTTGTCATATGATGATGTTTGTGAATTGTGCATAAGGTATTCAAGAGGAATCTCCAAGGCTGGTAAGAATTCTAGAGATGTTTGTTCTTTCTTTTCCAAATTTGCTACAAGAATAGGAGACATAAGAGCTGAAATCAATGCTTTATTTGAAATTTTTTAAGTTGATTTTATTAGCTTTCTAAATGCAAAATTGGATGTTTCGCAGGTTCATAAAAATCAAGAATTTGATGAAGTGTTTTTCACTCATGACCGAAAGGAGCATACCATAGATGGTTGTTCTTCCTTACATAATTTGGAAGTAGCATATCAAAGAGGTAAGGAAGCTGCAACAAGGTCAAAACCATGGAAATCATGGCCTACAGGTATGGTTCAAAACACTTCCTCTCCACTTTCTTAATTGCATAATCCATTATGGAATACTAATGTGTTAGGGCAGCCATGTCAATCTCAATATAACCACCAACAATTTTGTCTAGAAGCTTGGCATGGTTCACCTTATGATTGCATGACTACTCTCCCTCATATTGTAGCACAAGCACATTCTCCATATTCTCCACCAGCTCTTCCACAACATCCTGCTTGCATATCGAATTTATCCACTCAACCCAACCAACCACATCATCAAAATGCTCCATTCCATACATGATTTCCAGCTCAACTAATTCCACACCCTCACCACAATAAACCAGTACAACATGCTTACAATGTTGAACTTCCAAATTTACCCACCCTTCCCACCCATTCTATCTCACATGCACCATTAGAGAAAACTTACAATGAGATTCAGAATGTTTCAAATTAAAAAATCGGAGAAGCTATGGAAGAAAATGAGGTTTCTTATAAGAATACGACCACTTTGTAACACTTATTTCATCCATTTTTACTCTTCTCTATTATATCATTTGTTATAATTTATCATTTAAATCCATTTTATAAATGATTTATGCTCTTATGAATGAATATTATTTATTCTCCTTTATTTCTAATTAATTTATGATTATGAATGATTTTATCAATGATAGTTTCAATAAATTAGTCGTAACATTATTTACCATTTTTAACCTCCAAGATAATTTCTAGATTGAAGACTTGACCATTAAATTTGCCAACTCAGAAATTCACTGGAATAAGAAGTGACAGTTTTGCGGTTGCAATGCTGAGCAAATGAAGAATAATATGGAAAATCCGGAACATGGGTTTTGTCCAGAACGAATCCAATTAACTTAAGAGAGAACGGTTTGCCCAAATTCGACTTGTACTAAGAGAAATGTAGGGTTCTTTGAGCACGATTTTCTCAGATTTGTTTTTGCGGCCGTTTTCCAAATCTCAGCTACAAAGCCAAATTCGCCTTGCTCTTGTTGAAAGATAGATGGAAATATATTTTCTTGTTGATCAATTAGTTGGAAACAATCCAATTTTGTAATAGAATCATGTTGTAATTATCTCTATTGTAACTGCTCTCTGATCTCTCTATTTAAATGAAAACAAAGATCAGAGATGGGGTTGACTTTGGGATGGATTCAAATGATGGAATTGAGGATGAATTAGAGATTTAGAATTGAGGATGGCAGAGAGAATGGATAATGGCTGAGAGATGGAGAGATTTCTTGTTGTAATCCACTGTAACTCTACTTTGATATTTTAATATAAATCTGGTTGCCATTCCATCTTTGATCCTGAAGTAACCCAGCAGCATCCTCTGGTGGATTGTGCTGCTGCTGCTGTATATTATCTCTTTGGTTTATGCATGGTTTTTTTTATCAGCTTGAATCGATAATCTGGTGTGTTTCGTTATCTTATATTGCAGCTCTGTTATATTTCATATTTTGTTCTCTGCAACAAGAAAGTTGTACTGTGCATTCTAACGTATTGCTATTCCTTTAAAGTTGTTAATGTACCATTGTTGTTCTCTACATAACGCTATTGATGTTTAATTGCAGAGTAATCAAGTTGTAACCTTCTTAAGTTGGTATTACTGTATTTGTCTATGGTTTATACTTCATACGATTGCTATTCAATTGACATTGTGGTTCCATTATGAATTGTAATTGTTACCCTTTCTAACCAGGATTAATACTTGCGGTATCAGACTCATATTACTATTAATGTGTGCCTGTGTTAAGTTATTATGCATTTGTATTTGGATTTCCAACGTTGTTTCATATTCTATCATTAATCAATGATGTTCTATTTCCGTGTGCTGTCCAATTTATTCTTAGAGTAAAGATTGCTATTAATTTGGCTTTTTTGTTATTCATTTCCATTAATTAGAGTTTGTTGTTCAAATTCCTTTAATCACAGTTTGCTGCCCATTTACTTTGTTGTTCATTTTTGTTGATTAATTGCAATAGTTTTCTTTTAAAGAGTTTTCCTAGTTTACTTTCAATAGTAGCTTTAGTTCAATTTCGATTTCCTTTTAATTGCTTTAAAGTAGGACTATCAATTGTAGAGAACATTGGATTGCTTCCTTGTTCCCAGATTGATTGTCTTGTTCCGGTTTGATTTCAATTGCATCAATATCCAGAGGAATGAGTTATTGCTACTGTATCCTCGATTGATGGTTGTTTGAGTGAATGATTTATTTTAGAACATTTCAGTTTCTTGTTGTTCCATTTCTTAGTTGCTATTCCATTTCATATTTGCTGTTCCATTTTCTGTTATTTGCATTATTAATTGCTTTGGTGTGCATAACGATCTGAAACTGTAGTGGGCATTGGCATTTGCTATCTAGTCCCCAGATTGATGATCTGTTCCTTGATTAATTTTGGTTACATCAGTTTCTAAAGGGATGAGTTATTGTTACTGGACCCTTGACTGATACATTGCTTATTTTTCTGAATAAATGATTTAGGCTTCAAGGTATTTTGTTGTAGTTAGATTTCTTTCCAAGAATTCATTTACTTTTGCATTTTAAGCACTATATTGCAAAAAATTACTCTTGAGTAACTAGCCGCCTCAGACTGAGTACACTATTGAAATAAAAAGTCGTCCCTAGGTTGACAATTAATGTGAGGTAATTAGAGGTGAAAAAGACCCTTTTTATCACTCCACACCTGGTTGGTTGTCCAATGAGGTGAAACATTTTATTTTATGGGTTACACAATTTTTAGTGGGTAATATATGGCTCCAACTCAGGGACATGTTCTCACCATAGAGCACATGATCCCTGTGCTTGTACGAGGAGTGCATGGGAAATCCAAAAATACCTAGGGCTCATTAACTTGTTACCTATGCACATAACAACTTGTTGATAACAACTAAGAAAGGTGATGATTACAACCCTTGCAATATAGGATAAGATAATAATAGTAAAAATAAATGCTAGCTAAAATAATTCATGACATCTAACTATTATGCATACACATTAGCATGAAAAATGTCAAATAAAGGATGCTCAAATCAACAATGCAATACAAGAAATTCTATCTGAAACTACACTACCATGATTATGAATGAAATTAGTCAAATAAATAGTGAATTCACAATGTTATAAGATAAGTATCATACATTTTACCTCTATACTTGACATAAGTCATCAATAAACTATGGGGATTTTCCATTGGACAATTTGTCACAAAGATATGATAAATTATACATAACAATTTGAAATATACACTATGAGAGTTTATTTCTCTTTAGATTTATGGATCTGTAAATTATTTTTTATTGCATATGCATGCAAATTACAATTGTTTATAAAATAAAGAATCGTGAAATAAAAACTCACAAAACCATGATTTGACACAAGATTTAATTTGGGAAACCCTTTTAGGAGAAAACCCAATTAGACTACTCTCTTTCTTTGAATAGAAATTGCTTAAAGTAAAAACAAGTTAGACATGTGGCTTGTGGGCTACTACAATGCACAAATACTCTTTGTTTTCTCTCTCCCTATCCCTCCTAGATATATTTTGTTCGTCTATAGAAAAAAATGCACTAAAAAATAATAGAACTTGTTTTCCTCATAGTGGTATGGTTATAACAAAACCTGATAGCCTACTAGTTTTTAGGTTTGACTCCCTCAACTCTTAAATTACAATATGGAATCTTCTAGAGTCTTCTTCATCATGGTCACAAGGCTAACCCAATTTCCTTGAGAAATGGGGGATTATGCTGCATCCTCTTGAATTACGTGGTGAAATATAGGAAGGTCAACTTCCAAGTGGCATAAAATTTTGCATATAGACTCTAATTGAGGTGATTATTACACTATTGGAAATATCTCAATGTGTATAACATCGAAAGAATTTATGTAGTAAATTGGAAACATTTTACCCCCCAAAAAATGTCATTTGATTCCTCAAATGCTACTGGAATGTTTTAGACCCAAATTTTCCAAATTGGGCCCCATTGGTAAAAATGGTAATATGACCTTATTCCTCCACTTTGTCCACTCTAGAAACATTGATATGAATTAAAAACAATATAATGATCCAATCTAGATCAATAAGATAAAAAAAATTAAACATTACTACCACTAATAATTAGCTCATGATGCTAAACAATAAGAAGAAAATAATAAGGGTGGGATGTGGGAAAATAAATCAACCATGGATTATGAAGAGGGCCCAAGGATGAAAATGAAAATATTTTTTTTTCCACATCAATGCATCCCCTCCTACAACCTCTTAATGGTGTTGGATACCTCCAAGATATAGGGGATCTCCCCGATATGAGGTCCCAATTAGACCTCACACTGTCTGGTGTAGAAGTCCCATCAAGAATACAACCCAACTACCGTTTACTTAAATATATGCCTTAGCTTTAATGGTTAGCATGAGAGATAAGCACACATGTGCTTTTGATGGACAAGAGAGTTTGCCTTATGAATGTTCGATTGAAGATGTATCATGGTGTTATAGAAATTTTTGGGCACTTCAACCCCAATCATAAATATCCATAAACTGAGGGCCCCTAAGTCCCTAAAAGTGTTGCTTCACTGCCTAAAGGAACAAGGTCAGCTGATTACATCATCTCCCACAAGTTCTCCACTGAAAACTGCTCATAAATGGTCAAAATTGGACCATACTGAAAGCCCAGTGCAGAGGGTGTGATGCATATCACCTTCCCAATGTACAAGGTGTGATGCATACTGAATTTCTCCTCTGTAGGGTGCGATGGTCAGGAATGGACAAATGGCAGGGACAAAATGTGAGGTGGAATATCATGGAATCTTCCAGAAGCTTCCCCTCTCACACTTGCCTCTCTATTTTCGACCAGGGATGAGTAAGAGATCATCATTCTCTAAGTGGAAGAAAGAACTATTAGAGAGAAGACACTAATTAAGACCCCAGAAGATGACTCACCTCCTTATAATCATCTATATATGGATCCCTCATCATAGAGATCCAGAGGCTGGAATTTTGTATCTTATAGAGAAGTGTTGTTGGTTTTCTGGTGTACATTCATAGTGTTGGGTGATCTAAGCTTTGATTGAGGTGAAGAAGGGCTTTCTAGCTGGAGGATGATGCTGGGTCAGAACATATGGTTGTAATCCTCTTGCTACTTTTCATCTTAATAAAGCTATTCTAGTTTTCCTCCATATTCTTGTGTACTTGTTTATATATGCATTTGTATGTTTAACACACATCTGGCCCTGTGTTATTTATGAATATAGATCTTTTTTTCTTCGATAGTAGTATGTTGATGTGATTCCACAGGTGCTCTTTGAAGCTGTGCAGATGAAGAAGAAGCGGCGAAGCTCTTTCAAGAAGGAGAGGAAATAAAGCGCAGACTAAGGTTGGTCTTCTTGGTTCTCCTCTTGTCTATTTTCATAAAGGAAAACGAAAGTAGACTTTACTTGTTTGTTTCTAAGATAGCCACCCATATTAGTGGGAATAGCAGCATCCGAGTGGACACTATTCCCGGTAACAAAATGGCGACTCCACTGGGCAGCGACTAGATTGTTTGTTAGCCTATCTATATTTGTTTCTTTTATAAACTTATAGATGAAGCCTGAAGCCAAGCCAGCTAGCCTTCGAACTGAATTTGTTATACAAATGCAAAGTAGATCAATGTTGCTTCAGTCTATCTCTGGGTTTTGTTTATGAATTAAACAATCGATCTGCAAACAGTCTAATTGGCCTAAGTGGTTGCTCTAGTAACCTCTTTAGATCACCCCTGTGTTTTAAATATACTGAACATTACTTACTCAGCCTAAATCCCTGAACTGAATTGCAAACTATGAGTGGAAACTTGTTTAAAGGCTCGCACTGGTACCATCGCACCCTGCCTTCAAGGTAGACTGTATGCATTGCACTTCTAGTGTAGTAGGTGCGCTGCATATTGAGTTCACAGTGTGACAGGTGCGATGGTCAGGGAAGGTTAACTTTACCTTCAGACTGTGGTTTTTCTCACTGTTTTCAGTCCTATTCAAGAGTTTTTTTGTCTGTAGTCAGTGTATCTCTATGAAAACCCCATTCTCTTGCATTATTCCGCCTCCTTAGTGCAAATAACTGTAAGTGTTTTTATGTATTGTGCGCCATTTTCAGTTCTCTTTTGCAAAAAAGTAGCGTAGTCGAACTGTCGTTTCTGGATCTGAAAGTGTCGTAGCTGTCATTTTCAGTTTTAGAAGACAATCCCATTTTTCTTGATAGTCAGTTATACAGAACTTACTATTGCATATGATTTGAATTAGTAGTTTTTAAAGTGTCGAAAAGCAATTTTCATTTCAAAATCGCGAAGTGTATCTCTTGCCTTCACTTCATTTTGAAAAATAAATTTGTTGAGTATTGTTGCTTTGAAATTAATTCAGATTTGCACATAGCTTTCTTATCATCATTCATACATTAAAAAGGCTGAAAACAAATACATGCATTTGCATTTGCATTTGACTGCTTGGTTTGATTTATGACTGTGCATTTAGCGTGTGCTCTGTGCTCTTTGCAGAAAGATTATTAATTTTCTCTCCTTAGTAGCTAGGATTTTCATTGCCGAAAGAAGATTAAATGTTTGTTTATCATCTTAGACTACATTTTAGGAATTATATACACATCACACAGTGAACCTGAAAGGCAAATTGTTAAGCAAGATCAACTTAAAATAAATTTAATGAATCTAATAACGCTTTGGAACTTAACGCACAACACCTAGAGGTCTAGGCTAGAGACGTATTCCAGCATCGTAAAACTTGGTAACTGTTGTTTTCAGTGATGGTTGGGTGATTCCTCCACTCTGAGACGGCAAGTGCCAGTACGAACTTGTGCTCCCACGTACCGTCGAGTATATATTGGGAGACCATAATAGGTTGCATCCTTTATCCTTAGGAAGCCGTGCTTTCCCCCCTATCGATTGCAATGCACTCAACACAGCATTCGGGAAGATTTACTGCCATACCGTAAAAAGTATTATGTAGATTTGCGATTGGTTTGGTAATCCTCTCTGCCTAGATCTCCATGTTGTGGAGGTAAATCCCCTCTGCAGACAGAGGCGATCCCTACAAGCCCAAATGGGGTCTAGAAACAATCAAACAATGCTAACACAGAGGTTCCTAATTTCAAATCAAAGACCGATGATGAGGGCCTACTTGGATTCCAACGCTATTAATTGTAAAAGAGTCGACACTCCCGTTCCTTTTCTCCGGCTGGTCACAATCCCCACGATCCTCGTGAACGAACACCTGCACATGCAAAGAAAGACACAAACACAAGCATAAAATCCAATAGATGCAACTATATATCAGTCAGAAAGGATATAACTCAATCATCATCACAAAGACAATAAGAGTGGAACCATAATGATAGTCGACTATTATTGATAAACAAAGAAGAATACAACCATAGTTCTGACTTCAAATCCTCCTTTGGCTGGGTGATCAGCAGCACATGCCTTGCAAAGCTTGTTGGGAATGGGGAACAATACTCTCTCTCCTTGGTTACTTGGACAAGAATCTCACTCACTTTAGATTTAGCCTTATGGGAATGAAGAAGGCTTCTTGCAGCATGAACTTGACAATTCTCAATCTTTGGAATTCTAAAAATCTAGGACTAGAACTAGCTTGCAAAAGGAAAAGATTTTATAGATAGAGGAGAAGGAGTTAGGATCATCCACAATATTCATGGGATTGGCTTTATCACTAAGAATCTTCCATGAGAAGGTGGGAAACAACTTCCCTTCTATGGAGATTCGAAGCCAAACTAAACCAACTCAAGATGGATTCAATTTATGAGTGGGTTAGGAAGAACCTTCGGAGGTTTGTTTGTTAAAAACATTACCCAACTGGGCTGGCGCGAGTGTGACTCTGAGACAGAGCGCCAGCTGACGCACCCTCTTTGGAGGATTTTCCCCATTGGCGTGAGTGATACACAGTGAAACCGCGCCAATGGAAAAAGAGTTATTTTTATGGGTATTTTCCAGAAGGTGTCTTCAGGGCATATGAAGTTCATGTCTAGGGGAATATAATGCAAGTGTTTCCAGGTCATGTCACTTCTCAAAGGTCCTAGAATGAGTCCTCCAAGGTGCGGGAGAAGAGGTAACAGGGACGGTGACAAATTACTGTGTAACAGATGCCCCCTAAAGCATGAGGCCCGAAAGAGAGAGAGGGGTGAAATGCTTTATAAGAACATGGCCAACCGAAAACACTGCTGCTAGAGAACCTGCATGGAGAAGTACAACTGATATCTCAAGTACATGATGTATGTGGTATGGGCACAACCATCCATAGCAGAGTACATAAAAACTAGATCCAAGGTATGGGCGCAGCCATCCAGTAAGGATTGATAAACAGACTCAGGCATGGTCGCAACCATCCAGTGAGTGAGTCATGTAATAATCATAATAATCCACAAAATCGCAACCTGGATTCTAACAGACAAAATCCAGGGTCTTGCACTCCATCTCGACCCGAAAAAAGTACAAGTTCAAGCATGCGAATATGGGAGTTGAAGTCGAACATGCACGAACATCGTCTGATTACCAGTCAATGATGAAAATTGTTAACAGACGCGAGAGGTACCACCAATAATGACAATGGTCCTCAAGGTACTATAGGTACAATCTACGGTGTGCGAATCAGTGAGCCGGTGTCGAACACCCGTAGAATCATTCGATCGGAGGCCACTGATGAAAACCTCGCGTCGAACATGAAGAACCTGCCATTGAGGCATGCAGGCTCCAAGGCACTTGAAGGGAGTCTCTAGGTCAACTCCCTGGATAATGAGCTAAAGTCAACAGGAAGCGACCTTGATCAAAGGTGGGCCATAGTGTTTCCCACATCATCGACGCTGGACAGAGGAGGACAATATGTTTGTGAATCAGGATTATGTGAGTTATCAGAGGGAGGTTGATTATTCTCCAGAGGTCAACTTCTCTTGAACATATCGGCGGCACGACAGTGGACTTGGCAGTATTTGACATCAAATGATCAGAGGTCATGGTGACAAGGTAATGAGAAGATGAGAGGTCAAACAAAATCACCCAAACCCACGGAGGCAAGTGAAAAATGAGATGAGATGTCCCCACCCAGACACGAATGCAGACAAGTGCCATGTTCAAGAGCGACATACTGCTAACACGACAATAATTCTGGTTCCTTTTTCCCCACCATTTCTGGTGAGTACCCTGGTTATTTTTAATGACAAGCTTGATGGGGATAGCATATGCTTGTAAAGGCATCATTTCGACGGAATCCAATGTCATCAAGTTTTAACGAGTCTGACAAAGGAAGAACTCAGTGCCTTTTCATGTTTAGAGAGTTTGAAAAGACAACGGAAAAGTAAACTCCTGGAGTGTCCTTTTTCATGAAGTTGTGTCTCTCGAGCCCGAAAAAGTATAAAACAATACTGGAAAGAACCGCCCGGTCATTACGATCGAGGAGTACTTTTCATGAGTAGTGATTTCGACTTGAAAAAGTAAAAAAGCGATCGAAACCACGTCACTTTGTAACCATTAACGAACCTGAAACGACAAGGGTCCGACGATCTTTTCATCTTTACACGGCCGAAAAAGGGTTTAAAGACGACCGCCTCTCATTTACGTTTAACGAGTAGAGAGGAATAACTCAGCATTCTTTTCACGTTTAGAGAGTCAGAAAAGAGCAAAAAGATGACTCCATTTTTATTCTCTTTAACGAGTCAAAAAAGGGAAAAAATACTCGGCAATATTTTCATATTTTACGAGTTAGAAAAGAGCTTAAAGGTGACTCATCCTAGAGGAACGAGTGGTATAAAGGGTAGCGTTTGGTTCCGGCAATGGAGGAACTGCTCAAAACATGTAATGGTTAAGAGGCTGGCTAACAAAACCACTCTTAACTACGGTCCCTCAGGAAAGGAAAACAAGCAAGTGAAAGCATAAGATCAGCCAAAGAGATGGTGGCGATGGGATGAAAACAACCAAGGCTCATTTAACAGAATTTAGCAGGTAAAGACAACAATCACGAGATGTAAATCGGGTATGGGTTCATTTTTACACAAGCTTGAACCATGGAGAACTCTGCTTGGATTCGGTTTCATGTTTACACAAGCTTGAAATGAAAAACTATGCTTGTTATAAGTTCGCATGCCCCCAGCATAATGACGCAAAACGAGGTACATGCCCCACAAGCTTCATTGCATTCAACAAAGTGGATGGAATGAAGGTTGACTTTCGAGATATTGGAGAGACTCAACTTGCATTTTACGAGATCTTAATCAAAAGACTCAATTTGGAAAATAAGTTGTTTCATTTTTTAATGAGGTTGACACAGTAAAAGAACTATCCTCATAACTCTTGTTTCATTTTTTAACGAGCTTGACACAAGACAAGGAACTATGCTCGACCAGACCCAGTTTCATTTTTTAAGGAGCTTGACATAGGAAAGCGAACTATGCTCCGACCAGACCTAATCTCATTTTTTAAGGATCTTGACATAGGAAAGCGAACTAGGCTCCGAAAGGACTTCATCATATTGAACAAGAAGTCGTAGCTTCCAAGAGTGCCACTCCTGGTGGAAAGATAACATCTTGGAAGTTAGGACCCAATGCCCCCAGGACACTATGCATGATAGCAGCATCACTGGATAAGCACAGGATAAGTAGCCATGTAGTTGACCTATGGTGGGGCAGATACAACTGGTGGATAAAAACCAGAAGGGGATGAAAACTGTGCAGGAGGCACCGGGGGACTAAAGAATGATAATTGATCTATAGTCACGATCCTTCCTTCGTGTGGAAATAAAACCACACAGAAAAGGGAAGAGACAAGGGCCCCCATGGCATAAACATAGTCACGACCAAGGAGAAGACTGAAATCTAAAGCACCTTGGGTAACCAATATGTCTATATAGACGGTTTTGGCTCCTAAAGTAATAGGGAACTTTGGAAGGATCCCTAATGGTTGATTGGTTCCTCTGTCAAACGCTAACAGATTCTGTGCGACCGGCACAAGCTATGGGGAGCCCAAAGCTTGCCAAGTAGTGGAAGGCATAAGACTGACAGATGCACCCTCATCCAAGATAGTGCCAGGTACTGCCTTATCATAGGAATGTACTGTAATCTGGAAAGGCACATGGGATGGAAGGCAGAAGGTGGTCAAACGAATCCAATCGAAGGAAATGACTGAACTACTTGGTGGGGGAATCATATGATTGCCCCCTACTCCGAAGAAGGACTCTCGGGATCAGCTGGGATAGGAGATTTTTTTTTCAGACTCAAGAGAATCTGACGAGACGAGAAGAACATGAGCATGATGCTCTTCTGAAACAGAGTGATCAATAGGCGGTGAACCCAAGTTGACACTCTCTCTGACCAATGGTTGGTTTGGAACAGGCTTATCACAACCAGGTTCAGAAAGAGGAGGATGGGCAAGAGAAGAATCTAAGTCAATCTCTTTGTCGACAGGGAGAGGATCTAAAGAGAGCCTCTAATAACCAATGGGGAGCTAGGGTAAAGAAGCTGTAAGACTTTCCAAAACAGCGGAAGCTTTATCCATGAGTGGACAAAGGTGAAGGAGATGGCTTCCTTCACATAGCCTACAAGGGAATCAGATCTTCCCGTTCTTCTTACCATTTCCAGTTGGTAGGGTAGCATCGTCATGAGCTTCAGAGGACGATGAGGGGCAGGCCGTATTGTGAGACCATACTTCTAAGATCCTGGGAAGGCTAGGAAAATCACGAAGAAGATGGTCATCCTTGCACAACTTACAAGGAAACTTGACCTTTTGTGGAGGAGCAGAAGGTGGCCCGACCTGAGATGTACTCGGGGTAGGAGCTGCACTTTTAGCCTCTCGCTTATGAGACTTCTTCTTCTTCGCCTTCTTCTTCTTCTTCTTAGCCACCTGGTTACTTGAATCTAGACTTTCACTAGGCGAAGTAGAAGAGGATGACGTAAAAACAGGTGAAGAAGGGGAGAGGTCCACCTTGGAATCAACATGATGTTGTTCGGGTGGAGGAACTGATTGACCAGCAGTTGAGGCATTAGGGACCACGGAGGTTGAGAACAACCAAACAGGCAACCTGACAGTTAACCCAGGAAGGGATAACGTTGCCATGTAAGGAGCACCAACATTACCAAAAGGAGGAAAATGACCAGGATTCCTTGCAAGGGGGATTCTTGGGTTGGTGAACTCTAGAAAAGTTGCCATCAAAACTGAAAATCACACACGGGGCTTGAAAAAGAGTCAAGACACACAATCAAATGGCCAACAATCAAAATATAACAGGGCATGTGATCACGGGCGAATAAATTTTAAGACACAAGGACATAACTTGACCTTTTCATCTTTAAAGAGTCGAGGAAAGGACAAAAAGATGACTCTAGTCGCCTTTGAATGTTTAGTGAGCCCGAAGTGAAAAATGCTCAAGTGAGCCTTTTCTTTTAAGGAGTTCGAAAAGGATCAAAAAGTGACTACTCTGGAGAACTAGGCAAAAGGTTTACCAGACAATTCGTAAAACTGCATATACACCTTGGCAATCGTATGAAAACCAAGGAATTTCTGTACGGTAGTCAATCTTCTCGATTGCTGTGTTCGGTGCATTACGGGTCGTAAGGCGGCAGACACTACTTCCTATGGATAAAGGATGATAACCTAGTGGGGTATCCCCATATACTCGACGGTACGTGGGAGCACAAGTCCGTACTAGACCATAATTGAGTCACAAAAGGAGGAATCACCCAACCTTGAGTGAAACAAAAGTGACTAGGTTTAACGACGCCGGAGCACGTCTCTAGCCTAGACCTCTAAAAAGTGAGCGTTATTTCCAATGCGTTGTTAGATTCATTCAGTTTATTTTAAAGTTAATCTTGTATTAGGTTTCAGTTTTCCGGCCTTACCGTATGTAATATCTCAGAATTCCCTGAATGCAAACTATATGGAAAAATATGTCATTTCATTCGATGAATGCTAGTTATGAGAGGGTTTGAGAGATTTCACACAAACGGAATGATTACAAAACAACAAAGAACTTCCCTAATGTAGCTAATGGAAATTAACAAACTTTTCTTTAAGATCGCTAATCACTAATTAAAATGAAAAGCTCTAATTCTCATTAACTAATACAAAGCAAAAGAGATTTTTTCTTTTATGTCGATGGAAAAGTGCATTAAAAAAACTTTGAGAAATGATAACAAACAAGTTCTACTCAATACAAGCACATTCAGTTCCCTAAATCACAAAGCAAACCTCCAAAGAATGATAAAAGTCCCAAAGACACCAATGAGCCGTGTAATCTAGGCTCAGAGTGAGACAAAGTAGAATTCAATTGAAAACAAAGCAAGTCACCCAAATAATGCAATAAAATGATTTACAACCACCAAAAAAGTGCAAGGGAGCAATCAGAGAGTCGATTGGACTACTAGAAGATCAAAACATCTGAGGAAGACTCGACACACAAAGCCACTAGATGCCCTAGGGCTAGAAATGTGAAATCAATGGAAAAAAGCAAACACCCAAAGGGTAACGATCAAAGCCAGTCAAATCACACTCCAACACACTCAAGTAGTCTAAAAGAGGTACCCAGAACCAAAACCAAGCTCATAGGGCTCACAGCCAAGCAAACTTCAAAAGTTCCCAGGCTTGGCGCGACTGTCAGGCCGCAACTAGCGCCTTTCAGGGATTGGCGCGGGTTGTTAATGAGCAACTAGCACCAACTGGCACGACTGTAACACTATAAAAGAGTGCCAGCCGAGTTTGCTATGGAAAAATAAAAAACAAACAAGCCAAAGCTAGGCCAACAGTATCCAGGTACACCAAGGGACAAGAAGCAACACAAGGACTCAACCCAGAAGGCTAACCAAGCAGGAGAAACCAAGAAACAACCAAGAAACAAGGCAAGTCCCAAGTCGTTTAGTTTGTAAACCAAACCAGAGATGGACTGAAGTGGCGTTGATCTACTTTGCTAATGCAGAGCAATAATGTTTCGAAGGTTATCTGGCTGTACTTCAGGCTCCGTCTAAGGTTTACAAATCAAACAAAAAGACAAAAAGCCAACTCCCTAGCGGAGTCACCAAATTGTTGTGGAGGTAAATCCCCTCTGTGGATAGAGGCGATCCCTACTAGCCCAAATGGGGTCTAGCAACAATCAAAAAACGCTAACACGAAGGTTCCTAATTGCAAATCAAAGACCGATGATGAGGGCCTACCTGGATTCCAACGCTCGTACTTGTAAAATAGTCGACGCTCCTGTTCCTTTGCTCCAGGTGGCCACAATCCCTACGATCCTCGTGAACGGACACCTGCACATGTAAAGAACGACACAAACACAAGCATAAAATCCAATAGATGCAACTATATATCAGTCAGAAAGGATATAACTCAATCATCATCACAAAGACAATAAGGGTGGAACCATAATGATAGTCATCTATTATTGATAAAAAAAGAAGAATACAACCATAGTTCTGACGTCAAATCCTCCTTTGGCTGGGTGATCAGCAGCACATGCCTTGCAAAGATTGTTGGGAATGAGGAACAAGCCTCTCTCTCCTTGGTTACTTGGACAAGAATCTCCTCACTTTAGATTTAGCCTTATGGGAATGAAGAAGGTTTCTTGCAGCATGAACTTGACAATTCTCAATCTTTGGAATTCTTGAACTCTAGGACTAGAACTAGCTTGCAAAAGGAAAATCTTTTATAGATAGAGGAGAAGGAGTTAGGATCATCCACAATATTCATGGGATTGGCTTTATCACTAAGAAGCTTCCATGAGAAGGTGGCAAACAACTTCCCTTCTATGGAGATTCGAAGCCAAACTAAACCAACTCAAGATGGATTCAATTTATGAGTGGGTTAGGAAGAACCTTCAGAGGTTTGTTTGTTAAAAACATTACCCAACTAGGCTGGCGTGAGTGCGACTCTGAGACAGAGCGCCAGCTGGCGCACCCTTTTTGGAGGATTTCCCCCATTGGCACGAGTGATACACACTGAAATCGCGCCAATGGAAAAAGGGCTATTTTTATGGGTATTTTGCAGAAGGTGTCTTCAGGGCATATGAAGTTCATGTCTAGGGGAATATAATGCAAGTGTTTCTAGGTCATGTCACTTCTCACAGGTCCCGGAATGAGTCCTCCAAGGTGCGGGAGAAGGGGTAACAAGGACGGTGACAAATTACTGTGTAACACTCCAGAGAAGTCCATTTGGCTCCTTTTCAGACTCCTTAAAGGAAAAGGTCCTCTGAGCGCTTGTCACTTCAGGCTCAATAAAAATCGAAGGCGACTAGAGTCATCTTTTGTTTTTTCTTGACTCTTTACAATTGAAAAAACAAGTTGTGTCAAAGCGTCTAAAATTTATTTTAATCGGAATAACATCACAAATTCCCCCATTGGTCTTTAGGTTGAGAAAATGGAGTCTAACAACCAAGGATTTCCCCTTGGAGGAAATCCTAGTCCCTTCTCCTCTTGGGGAGATGTTGGTGCACCCCATATGGCCACTCTGTCACTTCCAGGGTTGAAAATTGGTTTGCCTGTCTGGCTCTTCTCTACCTCTATCGTTCAGAATCCCGTAATTCCTGAATAGTCAAATCAGCAACTAGATGACACTAGAGTTGCCTCCCAACCTTCTACTTCGTCTGATTCTCACTCTCCTCCTTCCTCTTCACTTGATAAAACCAATAAAGCTAAAAATCAAGTAACTGAGAAGAAGAAGAAGCTGAAAGAGAAAAAGGAAAAGAAGAAAAAGGAACCAAAATCGAAAGGGGGCAACCAAGCATCATCTAGTGAAAATCCTCACACCGCACCGTCAAAACCTAAATCTCCTTGTGTCATTTGCAATGGAGACCACTTTCAGTGAGATTGTCCCTGCATCCCTCAGATCTTAAGGGACTGGTCACCTCGTTTGCACAATCTGGTGGCATCAACCTCTGATGATCATGTTGAATGCACACCATCAACTAGTGAAAGTGAAGCGCATGGACAGGAAAGGAATCCCAGATTTCCTTGTAAGTTGTGTGAAGGCAATCACGCCATCCACCATTGTCCCTTCCTTGACGAGGCTAAAAGAGTTTTGGATGACCATCCTGTTTCACCACTACGGCTTCCTCCTGGATATAAAAAACTCTTGCCAAGTCCTCCACTGGTTGAAAATCTAGCTGGCCCATCATTGTGGTCGGCCAAAGCGTCTATCATTGAAAATGAACCCTCTGAATCCATACCAGATGAAAGTCAAAAGGTCGAGATGGCAGTTGACCCGGTCTT
>APFE031705567.1:155003-166940 GCA_000404065.3 Pinus taeda | reverse complement strand
AACGACCTCATGCTTTAAGGGGCAACTGTTATAGACATTTTTGGGCACTTCAACCCCAATCATAAATGTCCATAAAATGAGGGCTCCTAAGTCCCTAAAAGTGTTTCTTCACTGCCTAAAGGAACAAGGTCAGCTGATTACATCATCGCCCACAAGTTCTCCACTGAAAACTGCTCATAAGTGGTCAAAACTGGACCATACTGAAAGCCCAGTTCAGAGGGTGCGATGCATATCACCTTCCTAGTGTACAAGGTGCGATGCATACGAAATTGCTCCTCTGTAGGGTGCGATGGTCAGGAATGGACAAATGGTAGGGACAAAATGCGAGGTGGAAGATCATGGAATCTTCCAGAAGCTTCCACTTTGACACTTGCCTCTCTATTTTCGACCAAGGATGAGTAAGAGATCATCATTCTCCAAGTGGAAGCAGGAACTATCAGAGAGAAGACACTAATCAAGACCCCAAAAGATGCCTCACCTCCCTATAATAATCTATATATGGATCCCTCATCACAGAGATCCAGAGGCTGGAATTTTGTATCTTATAGAGAAGTGTTGTTGGTTTTCTATTGTACATTCATAGTGTTGGGTGATCTAAGCTTTGCTTGAGGTGAAGAAGGGCTTTCTAGCTGGAGGATGATGCTGGGTTAGAACATATGGTTGTAATTCTCTTGCTACTTTTCACTTAATAAAGCTATTCTAGTTTTCTTCCATATTCTTGTGTACTTGTTTATATATGCATTTGTATGGTTAACACACATCTGGTCTTGTGTTATTTATGAATATAGATATTTGTTTCTTCGATAGTAGTATGTTGTTGTGATTCCACAGGTGCTCTTTGAAGCTGGGCAGACGAAGAAGAAGCGGTGAAGATCTATCAAGAAGGAGAGGAAATCAAGCGCAGACTAAGGTTGGTCTTCTTGGTTCTCCTCTTGTCTATTTTCATAAAGGAAAACAAAAGTAGACTTTACTTGTTTGTTTCTAAGATAGCCACCCATCTTAGTGGGAATAGTAGCATCCGAGTGGACACTATTCCTGGTAACACATGGTCCTTCCACTGTAGTGGGGAAATAAAGTGAGTCTCTAAAAGGGAAGTAATAGTACTACCCTAATGGAGAGACACATAGATTATAAAGACTTGTCTAACATTGAGTGAAACAGTTCACATAGATGCCACAATCGTTACAATTATCACAACACATTTCCAATAATTTAAGCACCAAAGTCAACGGAATAGCTCAATTACTTCAGTATGTTTGAAAGGGAACATGAATCATAAACATTCAAATAGTAATCTTAAAACATCCACAATCCATGTATGAAATGTGTTGCTTGAAAGGCTTCAAGTATTAAGGAAAAGTTCCAGGATACAAAAGTACTTGCTCCCAAAATTACTAACTCTATCTCTCTATTGCCTTGTAGGAGAAGACAAGGGTAAAAGTCCTTTACATGAGTAATTAGGATCATTTTATAGCTTGAGGTATGCCCTTTCACATCCTCATGGCTCTTGAGGTTCCAAATCCTAATGATTTTTGGACTTTTACAACCTTTCAAATTCCAAATGAATTTTGGAATTACATATGACTCTTGGTATTACATGTATTTTGGAATTCCATGGATATTTTTTCCATACAAGACTCTTGGACTTCCACTTATTTATCATTAAAATTATTACATAATTACATCATAACTTCCAAATCATCATGTGATGAAGACGTGACAAGTCACTATCTTTGGTGACTAGGACTAATAGTGGCTGATGACATAGACTTTATTCAATGGTGACATCATTGCCACTCATGTCTTTGTTCTAGATGTAACTTCCAATCATTTATTTCTTCACCCTCCAAAGGGTCTTGGATCTTATGGAGTCTCCAGGGTGTTTTGATCATCAAGACTTCAATGTGTTCTTTGTTCTTCAATGCTTCCTTTGTTTGCCTTCTTTTCCTGATCTTCTTAGTACATGCTTTCCATGTTGTTTCAAGATAACTCTAAGTGAAATCACTTATGAAAAGTAACCATTAGCTTATAAATATCCTATTATAACATGTTTCATGCATATTATTTTTTCATGACTTAATAGTGCACTTGGATGGATAAAGGAGAGCTTCTGGACCAAGAGGTGCACTTTGAAAGGCCGAAGGGACTAAGAGAAGAAGCTTCAAGGCTTTAGGATGCACTCATATTCTCAAGAGAGAGAATAAATAAAGGGAGGGTGTAGGGAAGATGTATGAAGGATGAAGGACGAGGCTTCAGGCTTGCCAAGTGTGTTGTGCGCTCAAGGGAGACAAGGAGGGTGCATGACACAGAGATGAAGGCTAAAGAGATATGATTTAGGGATTTGAGGTGCGCTTATACACTCAAGAAGGAAAAGGTTTGCACATGGCACATTGTTGAAGGAAAAAGGATGGGCTTTAGAGCTTCAGGGTGAGCTCATGCTCTCAAGGAGGGATCATTCCTTCGTGTCGAAGGAGTGCTAAAAGGAAGAATTTGTTTTTCTCAAGGGCACAATTTAGACCAAGGAAGGGGAAATATGTTTTAGGAGTGTGCTATGCACTCTTGGAGGGTGCAGGGTGCACTTATGGGCAATGAAGGAGTCCTAATCAAGGATTAAGAGTGTGGTCATGCACTCTTTGCCTTAATGGGTTCATTTTGGAACCAAAATTTGTCTAAGTCTGGAGGATAGAACAAGGGGCGAAGACGATGCGTTTAGACACAAAATCACATGCGACCCATAGCAACTCATCAAGAAAATACTGAACAAGGATAAATGTACATCAAAAAACCACTTTACATATGTTCTCCAAGTAAAACAAACAAAGTGTGTGCGACTGTGACCCAAAAGTGTTATTTTACAACAAAAAATATGTTGCGACCATGAAATGAATTAAAGATGTTCTAATCAATGCGACGACACTTGAGAGCAATCAGGAACACTTAAAACATATATAATGACCTGAAATGACAATTGATGACTAAGGAGACACTAGATATGACAATGAAGTATGCTCCAAAAATTTGAATGTAGTGAAATTTTTGGAGGGTGTTGTAGCAACGACAACACTTAGTGACAAACTGGACGACCTTTAGATTTCCTTTTTAGGAATGGATTTTCAGTTAATGAGTTATCCTTTTAGAAAATATTGATTCATTAATAATATTTCTTTGAATTCCCCCTTTCAACTTGGTCATACACGTAGTACCTCACTTTATTTCACTTGGTTTAACACCAAAAGATATTCCATATCACAATTATTTGAATCTAGGAAAGGGTAATGTGCACGATGCATTTATGATATTTAGAGTATGAATTTTCATCTCTAGTGTTGCTCTATTGCCAAAAGGCCTAGAAAGTACCTTGACAGATTCATTTTAGGAGAAAAAAAGTTGCTTCGCTGCCAGTAGTCCTAGATAGTACCCCAACGAAGTCACTTGCTTCACCTCCTTGCGTAAGAAGCCTTTCTCTTCTTTCACCCTTTATTTATTTATTTAATAGGATTGTGCTCTAGTACATATTATTTTAAATGGGAGGAATAAGGATCCTAACTTATTGAGAGAAGAGGAGGTTTCACCTTCATAGAAGTATTTGAGAACCTCTAATATTGGTTTCCTCGCTTTAGATTTCCCCTTATCCTTTCTCTACTAGATTAGACAAATTTTAACACATCAGTAGATTTATACTGAGTTTAGTAGTTTAGATACTAGCATAGGCACATATTTAATAGGTTTCCTCAAGGTTTTCCTTTTGGATATATCGTATTTTTCATCCAGACTTAGCTCAACCTATGGCATCTTACCAAACAAAGAAGGAGAACAAACAAATAGCCAAGCATTATGGTTGTCATATTCTCTCTTTTATTCCATCTCAAAGTCTCTTTGAGCCATGCATTTTTCACACAAGGCCTTATTTATACACAATTTCCAAGATACCAAACAAGACATGACACAACATACATGACACAGATATGACTCAAAATAACGAAAATAAAATAAAATAAAAAGGAAAAACTGTATAGGAAGCACAACTTGTAGTTGTTATTGAAAATAATGCTTCAAATCTTGGCCATTTATGGGAAGGGGGTCAATCCTCCCATCTAAGGATTTGAACTTGAAGGTATTATGACTGAGCTTCCCTTCAAGGGTAAATGGACCAATCCACAAAGGTTGGAACTTCATGTGTTTTCATTTCTCTTCATGGGCTTTGTCCTACTTCAATACTAGGTCACCCACATGCGAAACTCTTAACCCTTGCATATTTCTTGCTAAACCAACGCTTAATAAAGTTTTAATGGATGATAAATATTGGGTTGTGTTATATTATTTCCACACTTATCCCACGCATAGGGGGGAAGTAGCCCTCCCTGTACGTTGCGTTGGGTGTTTTCAGGGGGTCATAAGGGGTTGGTAGGCTCTCTGCACGGGGGTCTGAGGTAGTGCCTCAAGAAATTTTGTTTTTGACCCTATATTAGGTGGGTGTACATACCTATGGTTTTTTGCATGGATTTCACACATGGTTTTGGGCATGATGGTTTTATATCCATGGCATTTTGTAGATTCGGTCATGGAGACTAAATTTATGTTCTAATCTAGGGTTAATGGATCGAGGTTTATGGATGATTCGACATGTATATATACGTATTGTAAAATTGAAAGGAACATAATGAAAAATCAATCTGGTAGTCTCGGTTTTGGGATCTAGGGGAAAATCTCTGTGTATATCTATTTTATGTTTTATTCTCTCGCCATTGTTTATTTTCTGCATATAGAATTCGTATACAGGTATTTTCTATACAGCGTTAAAACCTACAATAAATATCTCTTTGGATTTGAGCCTTTCTTCCTCAAGTTTTAGTAAAGTATATATCCTACTTTGAACCAGAAGGCAAGGTCTACCTTGGGACTCTTAGGAGAGTTGCAAGTGTTATAGCACCATTTACCACTCTTGGTATTTATGATGCTTTGTTTATGGCCTAGGGAAACCCCTCCTTCCAGACTTGGTCCAAATATATAAAAAACAATGTTTTATTCCCTGTACACTACTTTACACTAAGCTAAAAGTGTGTACACATGGGTCAGTCAATACCCAACCCGTGTATATGTATTAAAACACTTAAAAAAATTAAATTTCCTTAAGTATGGGTAGAGTTCATGGGTTTTTCCTGTTGATTACCGTCTATTGTTCGTAGCCCAACTATTTCCCAAATAAAAAACTAATTGGGAGAAGTATAAATAGACTTCTATGGGAAGTCCTTAAGGAGGAGAAGAGACAGAGTTATTATTCTGAGATTATCCCTGACTGAGTCTGATGAATCCTTGTGCCTCATGCACTTCCCCAAGCTTCAGGAAACCCTTGTTTCCTTGAAAATAGATATTCTCCCATTTGTTTGAGATATCATGGTGTTGGTTATGGAAGAAGATTGTTGAAGGCTGGGATAGGAGACGGTTCTGCTTGGAGCAAGAAGAAGAAGACTTAGGTGAACTCTCTCCATGTTATTTATAGCTTAATGCAATAAAAGAAATGTTGTTTTGTTTTCGAAATTAACCATGTTTATGCATCAAATTATGTTTTAATTCATATATGAATGATGTTTTGTTGTATGATCAATCATTTGTTTATATGATATAAAGTCAATTTCATGAATATGCTTTACTTCTATACTACTATGTATGTTCGAATTGAATGATTTTCAGGTTTGAAGAACATCGGGAGTTGCAGAGGGTCTGAACCCTACGGGACCTACTCGAATGAAGGAAATCCGGGTACGGTTTCTCTTACTTAGTTTGATTATATAAGCATTTTTCCTGAGCTGTATGAGTGTTTCTTGTTGTAGTTTGATTCTACTCTGTTGGGGTTTTAACCCAAAGCCTTAGGGTGCTTCCACCCGAAACAGAATTGGTGACTCCACTAGGGATCGAACCCAGAATCTTTGGAACATGGTCATTTTGTTAGTATTTTGTCTCATCAAAAATATTTGTTCTAAGTTCATTTCATATTAAAAATCCAAAAAATCTTAAAAATTCACAAAATACTTAAAAAATTGTTACCTATGTCTCCCCATGCCACATTTGGTGGTAGCACTAAGTCTGGATCTCCTCGGAAATCCATACCAACATATGGGTAGTTGTCGACTGCGATGATCTGCTGATCCCACCAAGTGAAAAACTCATCATCAAAAGTCATTCTAGGGACGTCCCTGCCTCCAAGGCATTTCATAAAGTCTGGCCATCTACCCATTCGTGGATATCTAGGGCTGCAGATGGACACTGATACTTTGGGACATAGCCTAGGTACCTTCTTGAAGAAGAATGAACACAAGATGGTTCCATATCCAAAATTATTCATCTGACCCTTCTGTATAGAGGTCAATTGGCTCTTCATGTTAGTCGGAAGAGGCGTGCACCACTCAAATACCGTGGTAAGACATTCCACTACCAGGCTCATAGATACTCATGAGGCCTCATGCAGGGAAGCTGGCCCATTTAACTGTGCAATGGTAAATAGAAAAATCCTCAGAGATAAAATTTCGACATGTTTTATTGGAATTTGACTTCCAATATTCTCTGGTTGTCTAGGACAATATATATGGACATAGGCTTCCATCGAAAGACTACCTCTCATCCTACCTGTCGAATGCACGACCTCCCCTCTTCGAGAGAGACCAGTAATAAATAGATATCTTCGATTTCAATCTAGAGAGACATCTGGTCTATCATGAAAGCATCATCCTCTGTGCTCTAGTAGTGGATCAAAAGTTCGAGCAAGAGGGTATTGGCTCTCATATTTGACATTTCAAAGAATTTCTATAAGCCACAACCTATCAGAGCATCTAGTGCATTTTGGTCATTCATTACCTCATTATCAATAGTGGTATGCTCTCTTTCCCTCCAAGTGATAGTCATCCTGCAAGATATTGGAGTTTCAACCATTAGTTTTTATGTTAAAACTTTAACTCACGTACACGCGGGTTCCCTTTACACAGAGTTATGTGTAGGGCCATCGTATACATAGGTTGATCACATCCAACCTGCATGTATACAGAGTTGGATTTTTGGGCATAGTTTCCCATGGTTAAAACTTTGAGAAACCTTATAAAAACTATCATAAAACATTACAAGTATGATTTATGGATTACCTGGTGACTTTGGGGTGATTTGAACGGTCCAATTGTTCAGAGGAAAGCTTGCTTCGTTTTTCTCCACAGAGCTTTGCTCCAAATAGAAATGAAAAAATTGTGAGTCCAAAATTCATTATATAACTTTGAAATTGCAAAAAAAATAATTCAAAAATTGATTTTTTTTCTCATGGAATTTTTGACCTATGGGCTTGGATTGTCAAGAGTGGGTTGTTATTTTTAGGAAATTTTGGAGACTTCTTCGAGATGTTATTTCAGTCTCATGACCGCTGACCCATCATGGTAGGTATCGTTCACTCACTGGCATTTAGGTTAGGGAAAACCATTCTCTGTTGCATCTTGCATACTAGCCTCCATTCAGCGATACATTAACCACAGGGTCGACCCCATCGTATCTTGGTTAGAAAACCATTTTCACTCACCGATTTTTAAATCATGATGTGATGGTAGAGCCATCCTTTACATGGGAATCTTAGTTAGAACCTCACTGACATTGCTTGCCCATGCTGCTATATTGAGTAGGCTCATGAGTCCTCTTTAGTCTCGCCATGATTGATACGTTGAAGACACATTCTCCTTTCTTCCATGCTAATTTCTAGCCTCATACCTTAGAGGTTCCTTTGTGTTGAGTTGTACTGCTGCTTTGCAATTTGACTATTTGCACCTTTTGGACTTGGGCTGACTTCACTTGGACTCGTGTTTAAGTCACTTATTTGACCATGTCTTCTACAAATTCAACCATGCAAATCACTTAGCTTCTGCAACTTGACGCATCCTTTTACCTGTGGAAAGAACATCCCTTTGAGTGTCCTTGACCAGTTTTACCACCCTGTATTGATCATAGGAAGGTTCCTCTCTTAGGAACTAGATCATTTGATTCTCTGACACTCGTTCTCTCCATTGTACTATAACATTCTTTTATTCCTTCTCCAGCTTAAAGAAAAAGACAAAAAAATATATATTCCAAAAAGAGTGGGAACAAGACAACATTTCCATAGTTGATTGGCAGTTAAAGTTAGTTGTGTCGCCCTTGAACAAAGCACTCAAAATAAAGTCTCTCCTCCATTTGGGTGGGATTTATTTTGAATTAGGTGATGCTGGGTTGTGTTATATTCTTTCCACAACTAGCCCACGTAGTTAACTGGGGGGGTTAGAAGGGGGGCAGAGCCCCCCTTCATTGCGTCGATTGCATAGTGAGGGGAGTCAGAGGGGGTTTGAGGGGTGCAGGTAACCCCATTCTAGGAAAATTTTGGTTTTGGACGTGATGGTTTTCGGTCCATGGTTTTGGACGCGATGGTTTTTGGTCCATGGTATTGGATGCTTCGGCATGTATAAATATGTATTGTAACATTGAAAGGAATGTAATGAAAAATCAAGTTGGTAGTCCTAGTTTTGGGATCCAGGGGAAAATCTTTGTGTATATGTGCTTTATGTGTTATTCTCTCGCATTGTTTATTTTCTGTGTTTTAGAATTTGTATGCAGGTAATTTTTGTATGGGGTTAAAACCCACATTTGGTATTACAGTTATTTTGGCTTAAAGGGGATGCATTTGTTGCTGAGGGGTTTCGCTCGGGCCTGTGGTAGACCCCGTTCAGTGGGAGATCTGCAATATCGATTATGGTGGTGAAAGAAGATGGTGAGTAGTGGAAAGATAGAGATCAAGAAATTTAATGGTCAAAGTTTTGAGTTGTGGAAACTCAAGATGGAGGATTTGTTGGTGGATAAAGATCAGTGAATCACGGTAGATATGGGTACTAAACCAATGGGAGTGTCTGATGAAGAATGGAAGAAATTGGATCGAAAGGAAAAGAGCACAATACAATTGTGTGTCTCAAATTTAGTATTGTTGAATGCATTAGGGGAAGCTACGGAGGAGGCTTTGTGGCACAAGTTAGGGACTTTGTACCAATCTAAGTCTCTAGTGATTAAACTGTTCCTATGGAAAAAGCTGTATAACCTGAGGATGAAATATGGAGACTCAGTGATAGAGAATCTAAATGTGTTTAATACTATGGTAAGTCAGTTATCTCTGTTGCTATCAAAATTTCAGATGAAGATAAGTGCATTAGTTTTTTTTGTTCTCTACCAGACTTGTGGGATAGTTTGGTTATTGCAATAGGTAGAAATACAACTACCTTGCAGTTTGATGAAATATTCTCATTGTTGCTGATGGAGGAGATGAGACGGAAAAAGATGGAGAGCCAGAATGGTGATGCCTTGTCTATACGAGGATTGTCTGAGAATAGAAACAAAAATAAGTCATTGAGTGGGAGATCTAAATCTAGAGGGAGATCTAAATCTCCAGGAAAATATGTAAAGGTGGTGTGCTGGAAATGTGAAAAGGAAGGGAACTACAAAAGGGGTTGTAAATCTAAAGCTCCTGACAAAGGAAAGGGATTTGATGATGCTCCTTCTACAGAGGCACAAACCACCTCAGATGAAGGTGGGGATGTGTACTTGGCTTTTTCAAGTACACATGTAAGAAGTGTGGTATAGCACGGAAGAAGACTACTCCATATACACCTCAACAAAATGGAGTTGCAGAAAGAATCAAAATGACATTGATGGAAATGGCAAGAAGCATGCTCACTGGTGTTGAGTTAGGACAAGAATTATGGGCAAAGGTAGTGGAGACAATTTGTTTCCTAGTCAACAGATCACCTTCATCAATGTTGGAGGATAAGAATCCACAAGAGGTATGGATTGGTAAGAAACCCTCTCTTTCACATCTGAGTGTATTTGGATGTGATGGATATGTACATGTTCCAAAGGAGAAAAGAACCAAGTTGGATAGTAAATATGAAAAGTGCATCCTTATTGGGTATAAGGAAAAGGGTTATAAGCTTTGGAACACAGTAACAAGGAAGGTTGTGTATAGTCAAGATGTGGTGTTTAGAGAGGTGAAAGATGTTTTTAGACATGAAGTCAAACTAAAGGAACCTGAGAAGATAGAGTTTGAGCTTAAGGAGGAAGAATCAGACCCTACAACATAAGAGGAATCAGAATATGAAGAGCCACAAATTCCGGGTGTGAGAAGATCAGTTCAAGAAAGGAGGGAGCCAGAAAGGTATAGTCCATATGCTTTCAGTTCAAATTGTTCTTTATCTATTAGTAATGATGATCCGAGAACTGTGAAGGAAGCAATAGATTCAGAGGATGGAAAACTCTAGAAAGAGGCCATTGTTGACGAAATGGCATCTTTGCATAAAAATGAGGCTTGGGATCTATTGGAGTTGCTGACTAGAAGGAAACCCATTGGCATCAAATGGGTGTTTAAGAAGAAGAAAAATATAGAAGGAAAGGTGGATAAATACAAAGCTTAGTTGGTAGCAAAAGGTTATTCCTAGGTGTCAGGAATTTATTTTGGTGATATTTTTTCTCCTGTTGCCAAGGTAACTTCTATTAGATTACTTTTATCTGTTGTTGCTGCTTTTGATTTTGAGGTAGAACAGATGGATGTGAAGACATCATTTCTTCACAGGGATCTAGAAGAGGAAATCTACATGAAGCAACCTGAAGGCTTTGCGGTGAAGGGTAAGGAAGAACAAGTATGCAGGTGAAAGAAGTCTTTCTATGGGTTAAAACAGTCACCAAGGATGTGGTATCAGAAATTTGATACATTTATAATGGGACTTGGCTTCACCAGAAGAAAAACAGATAACTGTGTGTATTTTAAATTAATTGGTGACTATGTTATTTATCTGGTCTTGTATGTGGATGATATGTTTTTGGTTGGAAATGACAAAGAAATTATCCAGGATTTGAAGACCCAAATGTACTCCAAATTCGACATGAAATATTTTGGTGCTGCAAACTATATTTTGGGCATGGAAATTAAAAGAGATTAGGCAAAGAGGAAGCTCTGGTAAACCAGAGGAAGAACGTTGAGACAATATTGCAGAGGTTTAATATGCAGGATAATAAACCGGTGAAGGTTCCTATTCCTGTAGGTGTAAAGTTATCTGCTGAACAATGCCCCAAGACACAAGAAGAGGAAGAGGATATGTCTCATGTTCCATATGCAAGTGTAGTCGGTAGCCTGATGTATGTGATGGTCTATACTAGACTAGACATTGCACATGTAGTGGGAGTATTGAGAAGGTTTATGTCAAAACCAGGGAAGGACCACTAGACAATAATGAAACAGGTTTTCAGGTATTTTCATGGCACTGGTGATTATGATTTGTGCTACCAAGGAAGACCAGGATTTGACAGAGTGTTGGATATTTGTGGCTTTGTTGATGCAGACTGGGCTGGAGATTTGGATTAGAGAATATATACAAGTGGGTATGTGTTTAACGTATTTGGAGGTGCAGTCAGTTGGATGAGTAAGAAACAATCGGTAGTGTCACTATCAACTACAGAGGTAGAATACATGGCAACCACTCATGCAAGAAAGGAAGCAGTTTGGTTGCAGAGGTTGTGTTCAAGTATGGGGTTAGTACAGGGAGCTATAACGATAGACTGTGACAACCAAAGTGCAATTTTCTTGGCAAAGAACTTTGATTACCATTCAAAGACAAAGCACATTGATGTTCAGTATCACTTTGTGAGGGATACAATAGAAGAAAAAATGTGTTTCTAGTAAAGGTGGACACTTTGAAGAATACTACAGATACATTGACAAAATATGTGAGCTCTAAGAAGTTATCTTGGTGTAGAGAAATAATGGGCATCGCAGGGTTGGATAAATGACTAAGCTCTCTTGTGGCCCCCTATGGAAAGAAAACAACAAGTGGGAGAATGTTGGGTTGTGTTATATTCTTTCCATGACTAGCCCACATAGTTAACTGGGAGGTTAGA
>APFE031705567.1:101957-148730 GCA_000404065.3 Pinus taeda | reverse complement strand
ATAAACAATTAATAAATCATTATGATATAGTCTAAATAAATTATCTTTTTAAGCTAGACTCTAAGATTATTTTAATTCATCCTAATGAACCTAATATTATAACTATAATATATATATATATACAAATATATAGTGATTAATAAACAATTAAAGTAAAGAAATAAATTACCAACCATTATAGCAATTTAATTTACCTAATTATAATTTTCTAATATATATTTAGTTTTTAAAAATAGTTTATATATTTTAATTTTAAAAGGTTGAATATATTTTTATATATTCAACTTTTAAACTTAACTACCTAATAGTATATGGAATTAGTTTATTTTAACCCCTTCTAAATTACCTAATTTTATATATATTCGATAAATAAATTTTGAACCATTATATGTAATAATATATTTACCTAATTACATGGGTATATTTAAATATTATAATTGGAATAATAATATTAGGAAATAAATTATTAAATTGTAATTATATATGTATAGATTATATACTTGATTAATTTACTTTCAAACGAACCATTAAAATTGAAATGATAGATAAAAATAATTATTAGATAGATATATAGATGAACCAATAATATTATTTTATTCTGAATTGGATCGTTATATGTATATTATATATACATTTATTAATAAACAATTATATTTAGTTAAATAAACAAATGAATTTCTAGCTAGTAAGAGTACTTTAATTATATGTTTTACCTAATTTAACTAATTTCTAAGAATAATAATAATTAAAAATATAGCAAGAATATTATTTATTTGACTAGGGTCATAAGGTCAGAATTAGCCGTTATCAATCTAGTTGTTGGAGTCTCTGCCCAAACTATTTATCAAGCTAAGCTGGATCGGTTCTTCAACTTGTCCAGATGATGAACCACACTGGTTGGTTCGAAACGCGTCGACAAATGATTTTTTATGTGATTTCGCCAAAAATTCTCTAACAATATTATGGATCACAGAAGTCTAAATTCCTTAACCAAACCTAGTTATTATATTCTATTGCAAGAAGTGAATGAATTCCTGGTCATTTAATTATCCTAAAAGAATTGATTCTGACCATTGAGTAAAATAATTTATTGTTGTTAAAATATACCTTTTTTTCTTTGACAAGTGTGAAAATATTTATCCAATAACATTTAGATCCATTGTTGGAATGCTTCCTCGACTGCTACTGGTAGAAGTGGGGAGGTTGACTTCTGATCCTGACCGACACATATCTAAAAATTTGGAAACTTATGGATATAAGTGTAAGAATATTTGAATAGATTGGGAAAATGATAGCCAACCATCATTAATTTATGTGCAGTTGTGTCGTAATGAGCGCCTGTATTGCAGCAAGGATGCTGTAACTCCTGGGCTACTAGATTTACTTATGAATCCGGGGTTTGTACAAACTTGGAGGTGGCAGTGCTATATGCACAAGTAGAAGTGAAGGTCCTACCTATTGTCACTTGTTCATCTGGCAAGAGATCCCAGGGGTTCCAAGCTAGAGTTCTATAGATTTAGAAGAAACTTGATTCTTTAATGGAATAAGAGCAAATCTATTCTAAGAGAGCTTACTCTACTACAATAATGAAGAAAACAACATGTAATGCTAAATCACACCATATCCTAATTAACCATTTAAATAGATAAACCAAGCATAATTTCTAAATCAACACTAACATAATGGTGCTATCTAAGATACATAAGTAAAGAGCATCCAACTAAACTAAATTTGTTTTTTCATTTTTGGTAAAATCAAGCATGCAAGGAGTTAAGCGGAAGAGAAAGCGAAGATAGAGATCATTGAAAGGAGGATGTAATGAAGTAGAAGTGCATAGGAACTATTGGATCGAGCGGGAACAATATTAATGGGAGATGAGAAGCGGAGATCTTATCGCAAAAGATCATGTGAATAAATGGACAAACAGGATTAACAGTGGATGAATGGAGGGGATCTTATCGCAGGAGGTTAAGTCAAGAGATGGAAGAACATGACTAATCAGAAGATCAATGAAAAAAATCTTATCACGGGCAATTTAGTGAATAGATGAATGAAAAGGGTTAACGGAAGATGAGCGATAGCGATCTTATCGCGGGAGGTTAAGGCAATAGATGGATGAGTAGGAAAAATGGAATATTGAGTGGCAGAGTGTTAGGACCCTATAATACTAGTGATTCCCCCATTACTATTGTCATTATATCCCTTATCTTTATTATTGTGCCCCTATTGTCCCCATATTGTTATTAGTATGCCCCATAGAAACCCACTATTGTTATTTTTGTGTCCCTGTGTTATTACTGTTATGTTGGCTTGATTGTATTGTGACCCCTTAGACTCCTATATATAGAAGGGAGGTTTAGTCATTTGTATCATCTAAGAATGGTTCATTTTTTTAATGTAAATGAGGTTTCCCCCTCAAAGAGGCTGAATTCTAAGGCATTGATCTATCTTTTCTATCTTTTTGTGAGCTAGTTTCCTAACATTTGGTATCAGAGCTTTGGATTGTAGGGCTTTGCTGCTCCAAGCAGGTTATCGTGGAATTTTCGCTATAAATTTTTTTTGTGACGTTTTAGAAGCTACAAAAAAAAAACCCATTTGAGCCGGAATCGTTTTGAACTCTGGATCCAAATTTCAGAGCTTGTCTTGCTATATTTGTGGAGATATGATCTAAGGAAGTTAGGATTTTTGTAAACTCCCGAATTACATTCCAAACTAGTGACATGGGGAAAATCATCATAACATTTTTTTTGAGTATCATATTGAAATTTTATAAGAAGTTTCAGAAATAAGATAGCCTGTAGTTTTCTATGTATCAGTTTCAAGTACTAAGGTTGAAACAGTGACATGTGGAACACCGTACAAGTTCGCTCTACTGAACAAGTCTATAATCAGGTCACCGTGGGAGATTTGGCATAACTCTTCCTTGGAGAATCCAATCTTGATCAGACTTGTGGGGTTAGAAAGAGAACTCAAAGGGATACCGCAGGATGAGATTTCAGATATTTGAGATCCAGAGTTATAGAGATACAAAAGTTTCAATATTGAGCTCTTACAAAGTGAAAAAAAGGTGCGTAGTTTTGTTTTAATTTTGCATAAGGTTGGTTTGAAAAATTAGTTTAAAGGAATTCAAAGGGAATAGTGAAGAATTATTAGCATTAATTAATGCCCCGAAGAAAGAAAATGGAAACACCTAGTAAGCAACCTGAAAGCACTTGCATGACTCATTAAGAAGAGGAAGAAATGCAACATGATATATCAAAGTTACAAGACCAAGTACAACAAATTTCCCTCTCGCTAAAGATAAATGAAGCCAAGATGAATGGCGTGGAAGCTAATATGAATGGCATGCAAGTTAAGATGGATGGTTTGGAAGCAAATATAAATGAAATGAAAATTAAGATGGATGGCGTGGAAGCTAAGATGAATGACATGGGCGCTAAGATGAATGACATGGATGATAAGATGGAAGAATTGAAGATAAATTTGAATAAGTTTCTACAAGAAATGGTCACTAATGGTTAAAGGGTAGTAAAGGAAACTAGTGATGAGAACAAAAGAAATGTTGATAATGATTTCATAGACTCTAATGTTGGATTGAAGACCCACCATGTTCTAGAATCGATATGAGGAAGTTTGACGGCAAGGATCCCGAAACATGGATACTACAGATGGAGAAATTTTTTGATCTCCATAATGTGCAAAATACACAATAGATACATATTGCAACTTTATATTTGGAACCAAATTAGTTTGTATGGTATCGATGGCTTTGCTCTCATAAAAATATGTCACTTGGGAAATTTTTATGGAATAAATGATAACACATTACGAGGATACAAAAAGAAACACCTTTTTTTAGCCAATTGATAAATCTTAAACAAAAGGGTTTAATGATGGAGCACATTGAGGAATTCCAAAAATTGAACATAAAGGTAAAAGATATTCCAGAGGAGCATAGGATTGATGTGTTCATAGGGGCTTTAAAGGATAATATCCAACATGAGGTTCACCTTTGGTAACCTGATTCATTGGAGAAGGCATTCACGTTAACAAGAAAAATGGAAAGCAAAATTATAGAATCTAGGAAGCCTACCACTCACAACTATAAAGATGGAAGTGTTGTTTCCCCTAGCCTTCCACAACTTACAAGGTTGACACCGCAACAATTGGAAGAAAAAAGAGCAAAAGGGCTTTGTTACAGTTGTGATAGCAAATACACTAAAGGTCATAATGTGTTGAGAAGAAATTATTCTACATAGATTGTTGAATAGGAGGAAGAAAAATGAACAAGAAAATGTCAAAAGAAGAGAGGATAACTCCAGGAAAAACCATAGATAAAGAAGAAATGAATCCGACTATATCTTGTTAATGCATTGGCTAGGAATTACCACTCCTCAAACTATCAAGATAGAAGGACATATCAAGAAGAAAAATGTATAGTGTTGATTGATTCGGGAAGTACCCATAATTTTATTCATTGTAAGATAGCAAAGGAATGAATTGCTTCTTGTATCAAGCACCAGAGTGTTAAAGGATGGTTGCAAGTGGAAGAACCATAAATGCTCTGGGAAAGTGCCATAATATCAAGCTATCCATGGGAGAATATGTATTGAATAGCCCAAGGCTTTCCATTCCAATGGGTGGTGCTGATGTTGTACTAGGAGTCCAATGGCTACAATCCTTGGGTACAATAGCTTTTAATTTTCAAGAACTTCTCATGAAATTTTGTGTGGAAGGATAGGAAGTTGAATTAAGGGGTATTGCAGGGAAACTAGGAAAGATAATTATCTCTAACGGTATGACAAAGATCCTAAAGAAGGAAAAATGAGGTGTAATTGCACAATTATGTTCGCTAGAGGTTTCCACATCGAAATCATCTATTTCTCTAGATCTCCAAAAAATCTTGGACAATCATTCCAAGGTATTTGAGACTCTCAAAGGTCTCCCACCTATTTGTGGTCATGATCATGCTATTCATTTGATTACAGGAAGTGATCCTCCAAACATCAGGCCATATAGATATCCCTATGCCCAAAAGAGTGAAATTGAACTTATGGTGCAGAAATGCTAGAGGCTGGTATAATTCAACCAAGTCAAAGTTCTTTCTCTACTCCAATAATATTGGTGCACAAGAAGGATGGATCATGGTGCATGTGTCCAGATTATAGGGATCTCAACAAGATCACTATTAAAGATAAATTTCCCATTCGTATCATTGACAAATTATTGGATGAATTTCATGGATCAATTTAATTAACCAAGTTCGATCTTTGTTCAAGATATCATCAAATCAGAATGAAGACTGAAGACATTCTGAAAACAGTCATTATGAATTTTTGTTCATGCCTTTTGGCCTTACCAATGCACCTTCTACATTTCAAGGTTTGATGAATTCAATTTTCAAACCCTTCCTTAGAAATGTTGTGTTAGTATTTTTTGATGATATACTAATCTACAACAAGTCTTAGAAGGATCATGTTGAAAATGCTGACAGGGTGCTCAAACTATTGGAGGAGAAACAATTATATGAAAAAATCTCCAAATGTTTATTTGGAGTACAAGAGGTGGAATATCTGGGTCATATTATATCTCATGAAGGTGTTAATGTAGACCCTATAAAAATTAATTCCATTAAGGAATGGAAAATCTCCACATCCATAAAGCATCTGTGAAGATTTCTTGGGTTAACAGGGTATCTTCACAAGTTTTTTAATAATTATGGGAGAATAGCAACACCTATAACAACATTATTGAAGAAAGATTCATTTTCATGGACTCCAGAAGAAGCAAAAGCCTTTGAACATCTTAAAGAGGCAATGTGCCAAGCAGCAGTCTTAGCTACACCGGACTTCACAAAAACCTTTATTGTGGAATGTGATGTTTCAGGAAATGGAATTGGTGTTGTTTTAATGCAAAATGAAAGACTCATTTCTTTCGAAAGTCATCCAATCAAGGGAAAGTATTTACACAAAGCTATTTGTGAGAAGGAAATGTTGGCAATACTACATGCACTTATGAAATGACGACCATACCTAATGGGAAGACACTTCAAAGTAAAAATAGATCATGATAGTCTTAAATACCTTTTAGAAAAAATATTATCCTTTGAAGAGTAACAAAAATGGGTCACAAAGATGTTGGGTTATGACTTTGAAATCATCTACAAAAAAGGGAAGAAAAATGTTTTGGCATATGCACTCTCAAGAAAGGTTGAGGATGTGGAAGGATTGTTGTGCGCCATTTCTATTATCCAACTAGATTGGATAAATGAGGCAAGGGAGGAATGGAAGAATGAAAAAGAAGTTTGGGAACTCATTTGAAAGATACAACAAGATCCCAGTACACTTGATGCATTTAGCTAGAAAAAATGATTCGTTATGGTACAAAGATCGCTTATACCTATGTAAGATTTCCCAACTCAAACAAAAGATTCTTATGGAATTTCACACTTCTTTCTTAGGAGGGCACTCAAGATTTTTAAAAACTTACCACATGGTTAAGAAGGAATTTTTTTGGGATGGCCTTAAATTGGATATTCAAAAGTTTGTGGCGGAATGTTTGGTTTGCCAACAAAATAAAGTTGAAATAATTAAGGTCCCAGGTCTATTACAACCTTTATCCATTCTAAGCCAACATTCGGAGGAGGTTTCAATGGATTTAATCACAGGTTTATCGAAGTCCAAAGGAAAGAGTGTCATCATGGTGGTAGTTGACAGAGTTACCAAGTATGCACACTTTTGTGCATTATCACATCCACTTAAAGCCAATATATTTTCTACTACAATTATGGAAACAATTCAAAAGCTACATGGAAACCCAAAGATTATTGTAAGCAACAAGGATCCCATTTTCACTGGAAATTTTTGGATAGAATTATTTTCTTGTCTCGACACTCAGTTAGCTCATAGCTCATCTTATCATCCTCAATCTGATGCGAAAACTAAGATAGCAAACAAATGTTTGGAAGGATATCTTTGTTTCTTTGTATCTGATAAACATACACAATGGGTCAAATAGTTGCCTATGGTTGAATGGTGGTATAACACTTCCTTCCATACTGTAGCAAAAGTGAGCCCATTTATGGCACTTTATGGATATCATCCATCATCCATCAAATCATATTTAAGAGAAAATTATAAGGTTCAAGCAGTGGAACATCACATCAAGCATCAACAACAAGTTCTCCAACTTTTAAAGGATAACCTCACGTTGGCGCAGAATAGAATGAAATAACAGGCAGATCAACATTGCAGCGAAAGAAGTTTTGATGTAGGTGACTGGGTATTCCTACGGCTACAACCATATAAATAAATGTCCCTCAAGAAAGCTAATATGGATAATAAATTATCACCAAAGTATTATGGTTCGTATAAGGTGTTGCAAAAGATTTGTACTATGGCATACAAATTGGAGCTTCTTGCAGCTTCACGAGTGCACCCAGTTTTCCATGTTTCATGTTTAAATAAGGTTATAGGTGACAAGCTCCTAGTTCAAACAATATTTCCGAAACTTGATGAGGAAGGAAAAATCATATTGGAACCGAAAGCAGTCACAGAAACAAGAACTCAAAAGCTATGAAATCGATCAATTTCAGAGTATCTCATCAAGTGGAAGAACTTATCCCTGAAGATTCCACATGGAGGATGATAATTTTATACAGAAGCATCCAGAACTACTCAAGCATTGAGGACAACAATTTTCAAAAGGAGAGGGGCATGTTAGGACCCTATAATACTAGTGATTCCCCCATTATTATTGTCATTGTATCCCTTATTATTATTATTGTGCCCCTATTGTCCCCATATTGTTATTAGTATGCCCCATAGAAACCCACTATTGTTATTTTTGTGTCCTTATGTTATTACTGTTATGTCGGCTTGACCATATTATGACCCCATAGACTCCTACATATAGAAGGGAGGTTTACTCATTTGTATCATCCAAGAATGGTTCATTTGTATAATGTAAAAGAGGTTTCCCCCTCGAAGAGGTTGAATTCTAAGGCGTTGATCTATCTTTTCTATCTTTTTGTGAGCTAGTTTCCTAACATGGAGATCTTATCACGGGGTTTAAGTGAATCGATGGGTGCACAATATTAATTCATGTTGTGGTAGAAGGAAATAAAATGTGTGAAATGATGCAACGTGTTTTTGTAGGTGGTAATCAATTTCTCACGCACCCTCAAGGCTATAAGCGGAATTCTGAAATTTTGTGCGATTAGCTTAACTGGGTGACACGTAGCATGAGAAAACCACTTTTCTCGCGTGGTCTTGGGTGGATATTGGCCATGAAAGAATTCGTGCGAGATTGTGCGATAGCCGTTGGATCTGGTGAGGTATTGGCGAAGCTAGTTGGCAATCGGGTGACATCATAGTCGTTGGATCAAGGGAGCGACAAATTGATGGTGGAGATTTGGAGCTCATAAAGTAGGTGGAAGAACTCACAATAGCCGTTGGATCAAGCTATATAGATCGATGGTGGAGACTTGGAGTGCATAAAGTCAAGCGTTGAAATGAACTAGATGGTGATTAGTCAGGTTTGTTGTGGATCAGACAGTAAGGAGATCTATGGGTATAATCTGATCAAGATGTGTTTTACGAGAGATTTTTCAGCATAAATCATAGGATCTATCATTTGTTGATGCATTTCGAACCAACTAGTGTGGTTCATCGTCAAGACAAGTTGAAGAACCAGATCCAACTTTGCATGTTAAATAGCTTGAGCAGAGCCTCCATTGGCTAACTAGGCCAATGGATAAATTGGACTAGGGACCTTACCTCTAAATAAATAATTTAATTTAATTGGAATTTAGTTATAATAAGGGACCTTACCTCTAAATAAATATATAAATAATTTAATTTAATTGGTTCTTAATTTAATAGTTAGTTAAAAGGTATTAACTATTTAATAAATACATAGAAAATATAAATATTAGAATAAATAATACGTCGAAAAATCTCTCGTAAACTTGATATGGATCATAGAAGCCTCAATTCAACAAGATGTGTTTTATTACTTCTGCTTAAGCATTTCGTGCTGAACAAAATGAGAATGTGAGTGAGATCCATTACAAAACGAGAGTGATTGAAGACGAGAATGGTGAAATGAACTGAGTATTGAATCAAGACAACAAACTCCAAAGCTCATGTGATAACTAAAAATTTGAAACACAACTAATCTACTCTACCTTGTTGTAATGGAAATGCAGCTACTTAAGCAAATGCATGACTAAACCATGAATCTACACTAGCATACATGTACAGTAAAGAGGAGGCTTAGCTACTAGGGTTGGGCCCTAACCCAAGAGCTTCAACCCTTTGAGTTAACTTAGTGCTAGCTCGAAACAAAACTCATTCTTATTATCAAAACAATGGATTACATCAAAAACTGTCACAAGTCTTGCAGCTCGAAAACAAAGTAGAGTTTTACAATTAAAGTATGAATCCTACTGAGGTCTTAGGCCTCTCTACTTATGCATCTTAAGTCTCCAATGACTTTCTTAAAATTAGGGAGGCTCGGTTATGAAACTAGAGATAAAATGGTGCTTTGACTTCCACTTGCTCGGCTACATTCTAATCCTCATGATTTGGCTGGTTGCACTCTGAGATGATGGAGGAATATTCGAATGGAGGGGTAGTAACTGAGGAGGAGTTCCCTCCTATAATTCCTCTCGCTTGTCCCATTCGAGTTGTTACCAAGGTCTTTGCTAAGATTCCTTGTTTTTGTCCTTTAATATTGCATTACATGCACATTAGACCACAAAGAAAAATATCCAACTCTAACTCATCTAATAAAAAAATATAATCAAAAGTATGCAATTAGTTGTGAGAATAGTTAGTTTGACTAATCTAGGAGGTGAATTAAGGCCCATATAATTACCCAATGATGAGGCTCATCATCACCCACACTAAAAGTGTTGCTCATCCTCTGAGCAACTTAGTCAATGTCCATGTCCTTCATGGCTCTGGTAGCCTCTTTAACATCCCATGCTTCTGCTGTGGTCTCTTCTTCTTGTTCATAGAAGCTTGCTTTCCTTTCTACTTCTTCCAACTGCCTCTTTTCCTCTTCTTCTTTTCTCCCTTCTAGCATCCCTAGGAGTAGTGGTGGACTAAGTTTTAGGCCTATCCAATTGACCTTCAACCTTCACATTGATTGCTTATACATTGGTTTCTTGTTGAGTGCCTCTCTCAACCTTTGAGGGGAGTGATATTCTCTGATATTCAAGCTGTGTGGTAGTGTGTTCCATCTCCTTGAGTAGGCATGTATACTATCATCTCCTAGCATCCTAAAAATATCCTCAAAATGTGAAATTGCTTGCTATTGGGCAGCAAGATATCTAGGTGCCGGCTAAGAATCATTTGCAATAAGATTATGGGTGCTGATTAGGGCCTTGGGATTTGATTATTCAGCTTTGATGAAAAGAGGTTCATTCTGCCCTCTGGCCATTATTATTTTCATATCTGTAACCCTTGACTCGTCATGGTTCATCCATGATGCCAAATACATTAATTGCAGATCTCCTAGCTCGACATTAGGATCCAAAAAATTCTTTCTTGTGAGGGCCTTGTTGTGCAAGTAAAATTCAGCCATTTTGGTCCTATCCTCTAGTGTACTTTGATAAAAAAGATCAATAAAATGCCTATAGTCTTGAAATGGCATGGTGCCTCTGTGTGCTAGTGTTTTAATTTGAAATTGCAGCCATTGTTCTCTGAGGTAAAGAGCATAGGATTTAGCTAGCATCCTACACTGGATGGCCTCCAAGGAGAGGCTGGCCATACATGCTAGTTGGTTCTCCCTTTCCTGCAGTTGTCCTCTTAGCCATGCATTTTCCCTCTTAATTTGATCTCTCATTACTGCTTCTCTGACCCTTGGTGTAGGGGAATCTTCAATCTTAATAGGGGTTTTTGTTGATATTTGTGGCTTCCCTTGTTTGATTATTGTGTTGTTTCTTGTTTCTAAATATAGAGGGGTTTTCCTCCTTCTTTTCCGTTTTTTCTTGACTAGGGTGCTGAGAGTAGTGAAGGCAATTACTACCTTCCTCTTAGGGGCCTTCGGAGACACCCTAAGTGACTCCTCCTCATGTTCTTCCCCTTCTATTTTAATTCCTTCTTCCTCTCTGTTTTTATTATCTTCTTCCTCTTGCTGTTCTTTTTTATCTCCATCAGTTTCTTCCTTCATTTCCTCCTTTGTTTGAGAATCATCCTCCTTCTCTTCTACTTCATCATGTTCCTCTATATTAGTTTCTTCATCATATGTCTCATCCCCAGCTAGCTCTATATCTTCTTCTTCTTGCTTTGCCTCCACCTCACTAACAGAAGGAATAACATCATAGGTGAGGGTTTTGATGTCATCCTCTACTGGTAAGTCTTTGAAGACTGACCATGTTATAGGGATCCTGAGGTGTTGGGGAGAATCTTCAATGAGGATCCTGATCAACCCATGGTGAGCCAATTGTTGGGAATTCCCTTTCTTTACGTTGTTGCTGGAGTCTATGAGTGATTACATCAAGAAATAGGGTATGCTGAGTCTTTGGTGAACTGGTGTTTCTTAGCCATAAACAACACTGTATCTATGGAATGGCAGATGCAGTGACGGGGTATGGTGAATGAGGTGGATGGTAATGAATGAGGGTGGCAGATGATGTCGAGGAGATGAGATGGAGTGGAGTGATTGGGTGGCCAACTGTGGGGGGTAGGGAGTGTATGTGATGTTCATCACGCTTGAACCCCCCACAACAATCTCAAGCTATAGATCTCAGTCAAACACCTTGATGTCATGGTCAACTTTGGGGGTTGAGCCTGAGTTATAACTTGTGCTCATTTCTCTCTCGCATAGCACTTTATTTGCCTCTCAAACCCATACTTAAATTTTGTGCTATCGCTCGAACTTTAATCTAGGTCGGGGCCCCACCTTACATTGAATTTGAATGCCATCAAAAGTAAATCATTGTTTTCAAACTCTTATATTCTCTTTTGATTTTAAAAAGAATTTCCTTTTTGCCACCTGACTGTCTGCTTTGTCAAAGGTGGCTAAGTTAATTGGCCACCTTTTCACTTATAAACCAACTACCTCGTAACCTTTACAACTTTTGATCAAATGAAGCATATGAGTGAGTGAGCGGGATACTTACCTGTGGTCTTGATGACATGCTACAGTTGTCGAAGATCAGAGGTGTTGTGTTGTTTATTTGCCGCATGGTCATTCTTTTTCCTCCTCGACTATCTGCTGTTTGGGGTCTGCTGTCTGGAGCTCATGGATCATCCTAGTGATGATCTGTAGCATATGATTGATGTTCTATGGGATAGGATGCCACAGGAATATAGGGGATCCTATAGAAAACACAATATTTGCCTAAATAGAAGCAGTGGAGTGGAAAACGATAGAAATGATGGAGTGATGCATGGTTAAGGAGTGGAGGAGATGGATATGTGTGAGGAAGGGTGCCCTTTAGATCTTCTTTTTTCTCCTTGACTCTCTTTCTTGTCTACCTGCAAATAAAAATTACATCTTTTTATCTCTCTCTTTTTTTTTTTAAAACACCTAGGTTGCCTTAGAGAGGTTTTCACCCTAGATGTTTGCCCTAGGTGCCTCAAGGGAGGTTTTCACCTAGGGAGCTTCTTATTCCTTTTTTCCTTTCTTTTTTTCCATCATTAGGCTACCTCATGAGGTTTTCAACCCAAACATTGGACTTAGGCGCCTCATGGAGGCTTTCACCCGAATCCTTATTCTTTTTATTTTTTCTTTTTCAGTGACCTGATGAGGGAGGAGTTGGAACTTGCTCCACCATAATCACTATCTTATTGATATTATCAATGAACTCTTTCTTTGATAAAGGCCTCTTGTACATTTCCAATTGGTTTCCATTAACAAGCAATGGAATGGCTTCTTCATCTATAGTCCTAATTTGCATTGATCCATTATCATGGCATCTTTCCACCACGTAAGGTTTGAGCCATCATGTCCTTAGCTTACCCTTGAAGTCTTTATACCTAGAATCATATAAAAATACCCAATTGCCCTCTTGAAATTTCTTCTCCTTAATATGTTTATCATGCCAGATCTTCCTCTAAAGCTGAACTATCATTGTATGTAGGAGGGCCCCCATTCTGAATTCATCCAAGCCATTCAAACAGGACAATATTTCTTTCTATGCATGACTGAGATCCAAATCTAGTTGGGCTACCATCCTCAATGTGTTATATTCAAATTAAATGGATAGCAAAGCCTTTTTCCCATAGACCAGCTCATAGGGTGTAAATCTAATGGTTGTCTTCCATGTTGTATTATAGGCCTAGGTGGCCTCAACTAGCTTCTCTACCGAATCCTTCCTATTGCTACTCACTACCTTGGTTAAGATGCTCTCCAGTGCCTTGTTCGTCACCTCCACTTGCCCATTAGCTTGTGGATGATAAGGAGTGGAGTTCCTATGCTTGATTTTGTGATGTCTGAGTAGTTATTCAATCATGTTGGAGGTAAACTAGTTGCCTTGGTCTGTGACTAGCTCTCTAGGGTACCCAAATTTGTAGAATACATTCTCCCTTAGGAACTCAGCCACCTTCTCTTATCTTGCTGCCTTAATCACCTTGGTTTCAACCCACTTAGTCAAATAATCAGTGCACATAATAGTGTATTGTTTTTTCTTTGAAGGAGGGTTGATAGGCCCAATGAAGTCCATGCCCCACTTGTCAAATGGCTCGAAAGTCACTTGAGGTTGTAGGGGCATTTCATCTCTTAGAGTAGGCTTTCCCATCCTCTGGCACCGATCGCACTGACTAATGTACTTTTTCACATCTTGGTGAAGAGTGGGCCAATAATAACCCTCTTGTAACACTTTGAATTTTTTCCTCTTTGCTGCAAAGTGACCTCCACAAGGCCCATCATGACAGGTCAGAAGGATGTCAAAAAACTCCTCTTCCCTTACACACCTTCTCAAGATTTGATCTGGGCCAAGTTTGAAAAGATTTCCCCCAATCCAGGTGAAGGGGGCACTTTTCCTAGCTATCTTGGTCTTTTTTTTGGAGGGAAAGTTTGGTGGGAACTGTGCTGATACCAAATAGTTTGCTATATCAACAAACGATGGGGAGACAACTAAAATAGAAAACAAATGCTCATCTGGTAACTGGTCATCCACCATTCCTTCTTCACCTGTAGGAAGATTCATCCTAGATAGAAAGTCTGCAACAAAATTTTCCTTACCAGACTTATCAACAATAGTTAGATCAAATTTCTATAATAAAAGAAACCGTCTTATAATTCTAGCATTCACATCTAGTTTGTTCATTAAATATTTGATTGCAGCATGGTCAGTATGCACAAATGTTTGATAGCCTGTAATGTAATGCCTAAATTTTTTTAATGAATGCACAACAACCAGGGGTTCCTTTTCAGTCAAAATATAATTTAGCTCAGCCTTTGATAGATTCTTACTGATAAAATAGATGGTATAGGGCAATTTCTCCTCTACCTGACCTAGAGATGCTCTTATGGCTTTCTGTGAAGCATCAACATGAATATGAAAATAGAGGGCCTAGTTTGGGCCTCGAAGAATTGGTGCAGTTTTTAACTTACCCTTTAAAATGTCTAAGCCTCTTGATTTCTTTTTGACCATATAAACTCAGTATCTTTGGCCAACAACCCAAATAAAGAAGAGGCCAACTTGCTGAAGTCCTTTATGAACCTTTGGTAGTAACCAGCTAACCCTAAGAAACTCCTGACATCCCTCTGCTTTTGAGGAGGTGGGACCCTTTAGATGATTGAAATTTTGTTTGGGTCCACCTGTAGTCCTTGATGAGATATTGAATGACCTAGCACGGTCTCTTCAGTCATTAAGAATTCAATTTTTTCTGAACTAAGAGACAGGTTCATTTAATGCATTTGTGCAATACTTTGCCTAGGTTAGTCAGGGCTTCTTGAAAATCACAAACATAAGGTGTAAAATCATTCATATAAATTTCCACTGCATCATGTACTAATTCAACAAAAATACTCAAGACTTCTCTCTTGAAAGTGGAAAGAGCATTGCATAGGCCAAAAGGAAGGACCCTATAGGAAAAAGTACCCCAAGGACAGGTGAATGTGGTCTTATCCTAGTCTTCTAGGTAGATTTGGATTTGGTTGTACCCATTGAATACATCTAAGAAAGAAAATAACTTCTCCCCTACCAGGCCATCTAGCACTTGGCCAATGAAGGGAAGGGGAAAGTGATCCTTCTTTGTGGCTTTGCTCAACTCCATATAATCTACACAAATTCTCCACTTACCATTTTTCTTGGGAACTAACACTAAAGGAGAGACCCACTTACTATCAGAGATAGGGTAAATGAATCCTGCATCTAGCCGTTTTTGCAATTCCTCCTTGAATATATCTTTAAGAGATGTATTCATCCTCCTTTGTGGTTGCTTGACTGGCTTGCAACCTTCTTTTATGTATATGTGGCGAGTACACACTAAGGGGTGTACTCCCTTCATTTCCTTGTAACTCTAAGTAAAGGCTTCTAGGTTTTCTCTCAACACGTGCATAGATTTTCCTCTTCAAGGGAAGAAAGAGGTGGATTAATTTTTAAAGTTTTCTCTGGGTAAATTATATGGTTTTGACATGGAGTGGGTTGGATTTGGCCAAGCATAAGTCAAATGGATTATTTTTTTGGGTTTCTCTTACTTCTTTTTCTAAAGGTAATGAAATAGGAGTTGGAATTTGGAGCAGGTGTTCAATTAAGTCATCCTCATCTTGTTGTCCTCCTCCTATGGTTGCTTCCAAAGCATAAAGTTGGGTTGAATAAGCCTCATCTTCTTCTTCCTCCTCCTCCAACCATAAAAGTAAATCATGCTCTAGAGAAGGTTGATCAGGAGTGTATAAGACTAACTATTTGGACATATGGCCATTCTTGATGGTCATATTCCCAACTTTGCAGCTAATGTAAACATTAGTTGTGGTCAACCATGGCCTCCCAAGGATAAGAGGGTAACCAGTAAGCTTAGCCTTAGGCTGGAGAACTACGAAGTCTGCAGGGTACTCCCAAGAGTTAATGGAGACCATCACATCCGCCACAATTCCCTCAGGGGTGATTGTGGAACGGTCTTCAAGTTGTAGAACTATTGTGGTATTCCTCAATGACCCTTTGAGGTTTAGTTTGAGCATAGTGATTTGGTCATCACATTAATGGCAACCCCCCTATCAATCAGAGTGTGTGGGACAATGGTGCCATTGATGTGCACATCTGCTACAGGGCTTCCAGGGTCTAAATATTTCAGACATATCACCTGCCCCAACATTAAGTCAAACAACTACCTAATGACATAAATGGTAGCATCACTTTTTCTTCTTCCTGGATGCTTGAATCATTTCTCCCTAATCAACTAATTGTAAATGGGAACATCTTTTATTGCTTGTTGAAGGGGGATCTTTACACATAGATTTTTCAATTCTCCCAGAAGTTTAAGAACTTCTGGGGTAGGCTAGAGTGGTTCAACTAATCTCTCAGGAAAGGGTGTATTTACTTTAAGGTTGCTTTCTTGTCTTTCTTCCTCAACCTCTCTATGTTGAGAGGGAGGTTTTTTATCTGGGATAATTCTCCCAGATCTTAGGTTGATCTCCTCAATTTCTACAGCATAAGCTGGGTATGATGTCTCTCCATTGTATACTTATTGAGCTTGCCTATTGTTTGGGTTCAGATTTGGATGGGAAAGCATCCGGGGTTGATTGGGTGGAGCAGAGTGTAGGAGTTGTGGTTGGGTAGGTGGTGGAGGCAATAGAGCTGGAGAATTGTTGTTGTGGCCTCCATCCCTGGAGTGGGGTATTCCACTAAGGTTGTGGTGGCATGTAAGGTTGAAATGACTGGTTGGCTGGCTTGGAATGATATTGAGATGCATAGGACCAAGTAGGGGATGTAGACTAGGAAGATTGAGTAGGCGGTCCCTAAGGAGGTATAGTTGTGGTTTGGTTGGGGTTGTAATATGCATGGGATGACCCTTGCATACCCTGCGGGTATGGTAATAGGCCCAAGAGGTCTCCTTTGGTTGATGTAGCAAAGTTGCTCAGTGACCCCTTTAGCTCCTTGATATACAACTTTGAGTCTGGGTAATGAAGGGAACTTGTCTGTGGAGTGGTTTTCTTCATAGACCGAGCAAATCTCAATGCACTTCAATGGACATTCGTTCCTAGGATGCCTCCTGATGCATCTAGGACAAAAGATGGCCAAGGATCTCTCTGCTTCCTCTTACTTCATTTTGATGTTCTTGGTGTCTAATTGCAAGGAAAGGGTTTGCAACATCTCACTTTTGAACTCTTCCAGCATATTTCCAATTTCTCCCTTGATGGATAAGTTGGAAGATGATGTACTGGCCATAGGTTGACTAGCCCTACCCTTTTTCCTAGTTGTCCTAGAATGGTTTCTAAAAATAGTATAGATATCCTCATAGGGTAATTGGTATATATCCCTCCTGCTAACAAGTGTGAGGTATCCAAAAGATCCTCCCTTACTCTTCTGAGCAAGACCAGCTTTAGTGACTCAGGGTCAAGTGTGCACCTAGCCCTTTTGTAACTGAGCTAGAATCTTTCTTCATAGTCTTCTAAGGATTCATCCTGGCCCATGGTCATCTTGAAAATCTCCTCTTTAGTATCATTTTACCTACAATAGTCCCTATATTTGTTGTTAAAATCCCACTACATCTGAGTCCAAGTTGTGATACTATCTCCAGGTAAACCCATGAACCAACACAATGCTGCATCCTTGAGGGTAGATGGAAACAATTTTAACTTTTTTCTCATCATCTGTATAGTCATAGGTTCGACATATAACAAAAAACTCAAATAGGAAAGTGTCTGGGTCCTCTATGGTCAGGTCATGGAAATGAGGTAGAGCAGAGGGGCTTATATTCTTCATCTTAGTGTCCCCATTAGTTTCCATGATGGGGAAGGCACCCTCAATTTTCTCTCTATTTCCTCTATCATTTTGGTTTTCAGCCATTGGTTCAGTAGGAATAGGTTTTTCCTCTTCTTCTTCCCCTATAGGTTCTTCACCTAAAGGTTCCTCCAATTCACAACCATCGAAGAAGAGAGAAGGTTGGTTGTTGAATGCAGTGGGGGTATTTGGCAAGAATTTCCCTAAATTGTCCCTACTCCTACGAGGCATGAACGAAAATGATTTTGGATTGATTTTTTGCAAGAAAGTAATTTTCAGGAATAAAATTGATGATTGAATGAAAAATACTGATAGAAAGAAACTACTTGCTAAATTGAAATTCTACTTATAGAATGGAAAGGAAAGCAGATAATGACAAATGAGAGAAAGGAAGCTACTAGATTACTTTTGCATAAATAAAATAATGGAAGAAAATTGAAGACTAGAAATAGAAGAAAAGAAAGCATACTAGAAATAGAAGAAAAGGAAGCAGTATTCACATTCTACTCTGACACCTCCCTAATAACGACGCCAAAAAGTGATGAGCACCAATATTGTAGCAAGGATGTTACAACGCCCGGGCTACCAGATTTACTTATCAACCCGGGGTTCATACAAACTTGAAGGCAACCGTGTTATATGCATAAGTAGAAGTGAAGGTCCTGCTTGTTGTCACTTGTTCATTTGGCAAGAGACCCCAAGGGTTCCAAGCCAGTGTTCTATAGAGTCAGAAGAAGCTTGATTCTTTGATGGAAGCAGAGAAAATCTATTCTAAGAGAGCTTATTCTACTATAGTAATGAAGAAAAAAACATGTAATGCTAAATCAAACCATATCCTAATTAATCATTTAAACAACTAAATCAAGCATAATTGCTAAATCAACACTAACCTAATGCTACTATCTAAGTTACACAAGTAAAGAGAATCAAAACAAAATAATGAGTAAGCAAGGAAACTAAACTAATTTTTTTTCACGTTTTTGGTTTTTTTTTGGTAAAATCAAGCATGCAAGGAGTTAAGCAGAAGAGCAAGCAAAGATCGAGATCAGTGAAAGGAGGATGTAATGAAGCAGAAGTGCATAGGAACCGTTAGATCGAGCGGGAACAATATTAATGGGATATGAGCGACAAAGATCTTATCACAGAAGATGACGTGAATAGATGGAAGAACAGGACTAACGGAGGATGAATGACGGGGATCTTATCGCGGGAGGTTAAGTCAAGAGATGGATGAATAGTACTAATCAAAAGATGAATGGCGAAGATCTTATTGTGGGTGATTTAGTGAATAAATGAACGAACAAGGTTAATGGAAAATAAGTGGCAAAGATCTTATCACGGGAGGTTAAGGAAATAGATGGATGAGAAGGATTAATGGAAGATTGAGTGGTGGAGATATTATCACGGGGTTTATGTGAATCAATGGGTGCACAGGATTAATTCACGTGGTGGAAGAAGGAAAGAAACCGTGCAGAATGATGGAGTGAGTTTTTGTAGGTAGTAAGCAGTTTATAGCGCGCCCTTAAGGCTGTAAGCAGAATTGTGAAATTTTGTGTGATTAGCTTAACTGGGTGGCACGTAGCATGGGAAAACCACTTTTCTCACATGCTCTTGGGTGGATATCATCCGTGCAAGAATTCAGTCGAGACTGTGTGATAGTCGTTGGATCAGGCAGGGTTGATCAATCGTGGAGATTGGCCAAGCTAGTTGGCAATCGGGTGACGCGATAACCATTGGATCGTGGGTGCCACATACCAACGATGGAGATTTGGAGCACATAAATTAGGTTGAAGAACTCACGATAGCCATTGGATCAAGCTAGACAGATCAACAGTGGATATCTAGAGGGAATAAAGTCAAGCGTTGAAATGAATCAGACGGTGATTAGTCAGGTTTGTTGTGGATCGGACGATAAGAAGATCTATGGATATAATCTGATCAATACATGTTTTATTAGCTTCTGCTTAAGCATTTCATGTTGAAGGAAATGAGAATGTGAGTGAGATCTATTACAGAAAGAGAGTGATTGAAGATGAGAACAACGAAATGAACCGAGTACTGAATTAAGACAACAAACTCGAAAGCTCATGCGATAACTAGAAATCTGAAACACAATGAATCTACTCTACCCTGCTATAATGGAAATGCAACTACTTAAGAAAATGAACGACTAAACCATGAATCTATGCTAGCATACATGTATAATAAAGAGGAGCCTTAGCTACTAGGGTTGGGCCCTAACCCAAGAGCTTAAGCCCTCTAAGTTAACTCAGTGCTGGCTTGAAACAAAACTCATTCTTATTATCAAATCAATGGATTACATCAAAAACTGTCACAAGTTTTGCAGCTCAAAAATAAAGTAGAGTTTTACATTTAAAAGTCTAAATCCTACTAAGGTCCTAGGCCTCTCTACTTATGCATTTGAAGTATCCAATGACTTCCTTAAAATTAGGGAGGCTTGACTCCCAAACTAGAGATAAACTGGTGCTTTGACTTCCACTTGCTCGGTTGCCTTCTAGTCCTCATGATTTGGTTGGTTTCACTCCGAGATGATGGAGGAATATTTGAATGGAGGGGTAGTAACTGAGGATGATTTTCATCCTATAATTCCTCTCCCTTGTCCCATTTTAGTTTTGACCAAGGTCTTTGCTAAGATTCCTTGCTTTTATCCTTTAATCCTGCATTACATGCACATTAGACCACAAAGGAAAATATCTAACTCTAACTCATCTCATAAACAAAATATAATCAAAATTATGCAACAGGTTGAGAGAATAGTTGGTTTGACTAAGCTAGGAGGTGAATTAAGGCCCATATAATTAGCCAATGATGAGGCTCATCATGTCACTGGCATAGTGACCACTTGTTGGTCCATCGTGCAAATCTCTACGTACCTTCTTTGTATATTGTGGCTCAAGGCATCTTAGGAAGACACCATTGTGGTGCTTTCTAAAAATCACTCCATGGAAAATATTATAGGATAGAGTTTTCATATGAATTTCCCTCTTTTATTTCTTTGATAAATACGTGGGAAAGGTTCCATTATCTAGGAATCTCCATATATCACAATATGATGGCACTATAGATGTGGAATGGGGAACATGTTCAACATTGTAGATCTTTGTTTCCTTGTCCCAACCTGAAAGATCTTGCTTGAGAAATTCTATTGCTTCGGCTGCTAGCTGATAGAGGCCATGACTCTTAATGGTATGTACTAGTTTAAACTCCATATAATATTCTTGTAAGTAGGTCATCCAATTTTCCCTCTTCTCACCTAATTCCTGTTGCACAAGGAGTGTTTTTACACCTAGACAAGGCAAAAAAATGATCTGTGACATTTCAAAAGATAGGGGCTGAAGTATTTGATTGCCTTATATACAACATATGCTTGTATGGTGATGGTAGGATAATTTATTTCTAACCCCTGTAAACCAACACTCATGAAAGAGATAGGTCGTTCATTTCCTTTAGCACGCTTTTGAGTTAGTACAACCACAATAGATGAATATGAAGCAAAGGTATAAAGAACAAAATATTTTCCATAATCAAGACTGAATAATGTAGGTGTATCAGTGATAATCTATTTAATTTGAGTGAAAGCATCCTTTTCTCGCTTGTCCCATTTATAAGTTGCATCTTTCTTAATCATCCCCTATAAGTCATATAATTTTACCAGGGACACCACACCTTTACACATAATGTTGCATTTCATTACATTATATTCCTCTTGAAAAGCCTTATCATGCTCATCCTCTTCTATGGAAACATATTTGAATACGTTTGCATTAGCCATAAAATTCAGTATCTTTTGGTCATCATTGAAAATGCATAAGTTAGTGACATTTTCAGGCACAGATGGATTATATATAATATCAATAGAAAAAATATTTTTCAATGGTGACATTCTAGTAGCGGCATTTTCTAATGCATCTGTTGCAACATTTCTAAGCCTAGGAACATAAATAATATTAAAATATTTGAAATAACTAATCAATCACCATACCTCCTACTGGTGATTTTTAAGATTTGGTGAAACAAAGTGGATAGTATCTTGTAACTGTCAAGTAGCAACTTATGAGTTACCAATTAATTTTAGGAACTCTTCCTTTAGATCAATGGATTTCTTCAGTGAAAGTAAGAGTGCTTCATATTTGACAGTTTTATTTGTTCACTCGAACTCCAAATGACATGAACGAATATACTTCTTATTACATGGGTCTATAAGTACACAACTAGCTCTAGAGACATCATGTGTATTTGAACCTCAAAAGTATTAAGTCCAAATAGTATTAGATACTAAACTACTTCCTATAATATTATTACTATTAATATGTACATAGTATTACAAGATTCATTTACACCGGTTGGAGAATAAGGAAGGAGCTCCAACTGTGTATCTGGTGGGACAGGTGATGGATGTGCTTGATAACACCCATGATCAATTTCCAAGAAATAAATTCAAAATATTAAATAAACAAAGGTAATAGGCTCATTATGGCCCTCAAGTGGTGCCATAGTGCATTTCATGTATGATTCACTTTCCACTCGAATCTTGTTATTTCTACCCTTATATGGAAGCCATAAATGTGACTTGTCTATAGCAAAATAGCCATGTAATTTACTAGAATAGTCCATACTCAGGAGTACTCCATAGGCTTCAAGGATGCTCACAATCACAATATTTATACATTGGTGAAATTGATGATCAAGTGATAATCGGATAAGAACATTTTTAAATTCACCAATAGCTTGGACAAGAGATTTGTCCAGCTGGATAATTTACACGTCACTTTTGTCCAATTTAGCATTAATTTTCTTAGCAACAAATAATTCCATTACGTTCACAGATGCACCCAAATCAACTAAATAATTATGGACATTGTAATTAAAAAGTTCATAAGTTAATAAAAATGGAGGGCAAAGGGTGTTAACATCTAATGTTACAACATTAACTACATATTTAAGAGAACCATAAGACTAACCAGACACCTTTTGAGAGGTACAATCTTTGTCACTTGGTGAAGGTTATGAAAGGGATTGGACAAAAAGTTCACGCTAGCCTACTATCTTCATGAGCTCAAAAATAAAAATATTAGCACGAGCTCTCTTCAAATATTCAACTATGTTATAATCAATTGTTTCACTTTTAGCAGGAAATGTTGAAGTGTCTAGAGGAGTGGCTTTATTTGACACTTCCAAAGTCATAGAATTACTTTTATTGCTGGAGGAAGTGTTCTTAGAAGTAGTCACCTTCCTAGCCTTACTTTGTGCATTATGAGTTGGATTGACCAGTGGTGAGATTTGTATTAATAATCGTTCCTTTAATTTTTGTCTCGTCACCTCCTATTTAGAAATGGGCCCTTGGCTCCTCAAGTTATGTTGAGCATTCTATATTAGGATGAACCCTCTCTTTGAGGCGATGCTTCAAAACTCTTCTTGTCAGTAATGAGGATACAATAAAATGAATTCACTGCACGTCCAATACCCATACTTTATTCAGCCACTGTAGGATATTCTATTTCTTCTGTTTCTAAGATTGATCCTCTTCTAGCAAGGAATCAACAATGTGTGCATCCAGAGCATTCATGTTGTGGTTCCACTATGGACATGTCTTCTTTGAATGATATTTTTGGTGGAAAGAGCAATAGTTATCCATGCACATGCTGTCAATATTCAACACAACATTTGAACTATGGAAAAATTTAGCTAACTAGTTTTTGTTGTTGTTTTTATTCCTTTAGAATGGAAAAGACTTGGGGTGTTTTCTATTGGAGTAAGTTCTTTTCATGTTCAGGTCAAGATTTCAATATCTGATGAATCCTTATCTTTATCCTTACTCGAGGAATGCTAAGACTTTCTTCTAGTCTCCTTGGATTCTTTGGACTTATCATCATTATTAATAACTCCAATAGCACACAAGTCTTTCTCCACAGTGATTTCTTCTGCAAACTTTAGAGCCAATGTCTCCTTTGCGACTCTTTTGACAAAAGAGGAAATTTTTGTGGGAAAGACAACTATATAATAATCAATAGTAATTGAATCATGAGGTTGCATGCCCGAGGGAAACTTTTTCAATATATGATTGAACTTTTTGATTGAAATCTTTCACTTTCTCCATTTCCCCCATCTTACTGTTTTTGAGCTCTTTTAATAACGTGGTGGGAGTCTTGTCATCAACGACCTTCTCCAAAAACAATTTCTTAAAATCCCTCCAATCACATACTAAATTACAAGTTAGACAATGGTACCATGCTACTTCTCTACCTTCTAATGTAAAAGTAAATATCCTGCAACAATCATCATCGTACTGTACTTCTAACATCCATAGGTGCATGTAAAATACACCGATATGATCTTTCGCCTTTGTCTTCTTGTATGGATCAAAATCTGATAAATTTTTTTCCAAATGTCTAGTCATATTATGAAGGTTATCTAGAAGAGAAAGAGGCCCTTGGGCCATCTAATCTAGGTTCTAGTTGACCATGTCTTCGTCTCTTGGTTTCTCCTCCTTTTTAGAATATGATGAGTCATCTCCTTCACTACTAATTCGTAATTGAATTGAAAATTAGGCCTCAGTTGTTCTTCGTCAGAAAGAACAATGTATTCCTTGTACCCTTCGTTAATGGGTGGAAGTGGATCTTTGCTAAAATATGTCCTCTAAGGAGTTTTCTAACTCTTCAGAAGTGGAAGAAACGAAATCTTTCATTGATGTAAATAGTACACTAGTTCAAGTGGTTTCTATCTTCTTAGGATGATGCGGGAGATTATGAGCAACAGGGAATAAACCAATATATTTTGCAAACCGACAGGTTGTTGTTCGAATTGTCTGGAGTTGTTCATAGGTGACCTCATAATACAACTCTAGACCAGGCTGAGAAGACCCATGCTACTTCAGGGATAGGAGTTGGAATAGTTCTTAGAATATTACAACCTTGTCTAGAAGATGAATTATTAGGGTATGTCAAGTTATGAACCATAAAAAAGTGGTTTCTCTCCTTCTAGCACCAGAATGTTGACGATGTTGGATATCGCCAACATATAGGGGATTTCCTCGACATGAGATCTCAATTATACCTCACATCATTTGGTATAGGCTTCACATCCACAATACAACCCCATTTTCATTTACTTAAAGATATGCCTTGGCTTTAATGGTTATCACGAGAGAGAAGTACACATGTGCTTTTGAATGAACAAGAGAGTGTGCCTTGCGAATGTTTGATTGTAGATGTATCAAAGTCCTTTCAATGTAGAGGGGAAATAAAGTGAGCCTTTGAATCATAAACATTCAAAGAGTAGTCTTAAAACATCTACAATCCATTTATGAAAATGTGTTGGCTGAAAGGATTCAAGTATTAAGTAAAAGTTTTGAGATACATAAGTACAATGAACATCACTAGCTCCAATAGTGAAGCATTAGAGCCACTAATTTTTCCCCAAAAGTACTAATTCTATATATATAATGCCTTGTGAGAGAAGCCAGGATTAAAAGTCCTTTGCATGAGCAATTAGGATCCTTTTATAGCTTGAGGCATGACCTTTCACATCCTCATGACTCTTGACTTTCCAACTCCTAATGGCCTTTGGAATTCTACAACCTTTGGACTTCCAAATGAATATTAGAATTACATATGACTCTTAGTATTACATGTCTTTTGGACTTCCACATCTCTTTTGTCCATACACGACTCTTGGACTTCCACTTATTTATATTTAAAATGATTACATAATTACATCATAAATTCCACATCATCATGTGATGAATACGTGACAACTCACTATCCTTGGTGACTAGGACTAATAGTGGATGATGAAATGGACTTTCTTCAATGGTGAGATGGCTGCCACTCATGTCTTTATTCTAGATGCAAATTCTGATCATTGATGTCTTCACTATCCAAAGGGTATTTGATCTTATGAAGTCTTCACGGTGTTTCGATCATCAAGACTTCAATGTGTTATTTGTTTTTCAATGCTTCCTTTGTCTACCTTCTTTGCCCTGTTTTCTTCATACATGCTTGCCATGTTTTTCCTGAGATACTTGTAATTTCAATCACTCATAACTATTGGAAAATCAGATAGTAAGAAATATTTTCTTAATGTTGATAATTACTTGTGATATTCTTTGGTTCTTATTAACTTTATTGTGTTCTTATTTTATCTTAGTTCATGAAGAAATCAGCAAAACATAACATGAATATCAAGGACACTAGATGTAGGTGGAAAACTAGGGAAAAATCCCTATCTAGGGGAAAACCCAATAAAAAATTATTCCTTCTACAGTTTCATGAGATGATCTAAGACTCCTTGACCTAGACACAGAATTCTTGTAATCACCAAGTTGACATCCTTCCCTTCTTTTTGTAGATAATAACCTTCCAGCAACAACCTCAACCTAGATGCAACAACAAATTTTCAACTTTGATATAGTAATACTTCGATCTTATAGCAACATAATTTTGACCTCCCAACAACAGAACTTCGACCCAACAATAGAACTTCAAGCTACATTAGAATCTAGAATTTTGACCCTAGTAGTAACCCAGTAAATTCACACGAGTGAGAGAGATGACCCAAAAACTTTGATCTAGCAATCCTTCTCCTTCTACAACAATTATATACACTTCTTCTTCTTCTACATATTTATCGAACTTGTGAGTGGATACTCTAAATGAATTAAACTGCACATTATTTATATCCTTTGCCAGAGTTTGAATTACCTTGATGTAGGCTGACTTGGTCACGTAAGAGCTGACTTGGTGTGGAGGTGACAAATGAATGATTTGACTCAATAAGAAATACTTTTAAATAATTCAAAAGCCCAAGAAGGGTATCATTAAATGGACATAGACTCTAATGACTTAATATAAAATCTAGAGGTATTCAATGTGGACTTTGACCTATAACATGATGACCCAAGCATGAAAAACATGCTTTAATAAGTCATAAGTCATAATAACAAAAAAAATATTTTTCTTTCTTTTCACAAATACATTATGACTCAAATACAATTATGAAGACCGAACTTAGTTACATTCTTCAACACTCCCTCTTAACTAGGGAGGTATTCATAATTACACATATGTATACAAGTACAAGGAAGATCTCAACACACATGAACCATGAAGAATTTATGCACACACAGTGCCATGGACTAGATTCTTGACTAGGGAAATCTATCTAGGATGAATATATAATGAATATACTTCCAAGGTATTTCAACAGTACTATGATGAAAATGGAATCAAAAGACAATTCTCAACAACCATAATACCATATAAAAATGGAATTTCCAAAAGAGAAAACAAAAGCGTACAGGTAATGGCCATAACAATGTTAAATGACTCAAAATTAGATGATAAATTTTGGTTTCAAGCAATAGATACAACAATATTCATTAGAAATAAAGGTATACTTAGGAACAATTGTAACATGACTCTGCATGAACTATGGAATGGAAGATCGACTAACGTCAAATACTTCAAAATATTTGGAAGAAAATTCTACATCAAAAGAGAACATCCAAAATTGGGCAAGTTCGATTCCCATGTTGATGAAGGTATTTTCATTGGTTATTCACATAAAAGGAAGGCTTATATATGCTACAATATGAGGCAAAAACAAATAGTGGAAAGCATACATGTTAATTTTGATAAAGATTGTGCTCCAAATGATAATGATGAGATTGTCTCTTCAAGAAAATATAAGGGATTTGAGGAAGAATCTGAAAACGATGAAGAAGAAGATTCAGAAGAAGACCACTAAAATAAGGAAACAATAGTAAACCAAGAGGAAATAAGAAATGATCAATAGGATGTCTAGAAAAATTCTCCAAAATAATGGTATCAAAATAATAATATGTCAAATCAAATCATCAACAACATAAATGAAGGTTTTGGAACCAGAAGAAGTCGATAGCTTCATTCATCACAACAAGCCCACCTTGCTCTTTTAGAAACATTTGAGCCTATAAATTTTGAGGAAGCTAGTAAAAATGAACACTGGGTAGCATCTATGAATGAATAACTAGATCAAATTAAGAAGAAGGACACTTGGGAATTGGTTCCATGACCAAAGGTTAAAAATGTTATTGGAACCAAATTTTTCTTCAGAAACAAATTGAATGAGGAAAAACAAGTTACCATAAATAAAGTAAGATTATTTTGAAAAGGATATGCGCAAGTTGAAGGAATTGATTTTGAAGAAACATTTGCTCTTGTTTCTAGAAAGGAAGCTATCAAGATGTTTCTCACTTATGCATGCTCGAGAAAAATCAGGGTCTACCAAATGGATGTTAAGTAATCTTTCTAAATGGTGAATTGGAAGAAAAATTTTACATTGAACAACCTAAATGTTTTCGCTCTCTGACAAGGAATACTACATATGTAGATTAAATAAGGCACAATATGATCTCAAGCAAGCTCCTAGGGTTGGGTATGCTCATCTTGATGGATATCTACATCATCAAGGATTCAAGAAAGCAAGCACTGACAACAATATCTATGTGAAAGTGGATCAAGGTAACCTAATGATTATTAAGTTATATGTTGATTATATAATCTTTGGAAGCAATGATTAAAAATTAAGTAAAACATTTTCCACAAATATGAAAAGTGAGTTTGAAATATCTCTGCTTGGTAAGCTGACATAGTTTTTAGGGCTTCAAATATCTCAGTAGGATAAAGGAATATTTATATATCAAACCATGTACATCAAGGAAATGCTCAAGAAATTCAATATGGAATATTGTCAGCTTGTCCTTGCCCCAATGGTAAGAGGTTGCAAGTTAATCTTAGAAGATTCGTCAAAGGATGTGGACCAGAGCTTGTATATATCTATGATTGGTGGTATTGTATATGTGAAAACCTCTCAGCTAGATTCAATGCAAATAGTTGGACAAGTAGCAAGATTCCAAGCAGCACCAAAATAATCTCATATTATTTCCATCAAAATAATTCTTCAATATATTAAGGGCACAATAGAATATGGTTTAATGTATCCCAAGTGAAATGATATAGTTATCCAAGATTATACAAATGCAGATTGGGCAAGACGTGTTGATGATCATAAGAGTACTAGTGGAGAAGTATTCCGTCTAGGTGATTGCCTTGTTTCATGGTTAAGTAAAAAGCAATCTTCAATCTCGTTATCCACAGTGGAAGTAGAATATATCTCGACAATAGATTGTTGAACTCAAGTTCTTTGGATGAAGCAAAATTTGCAAGATCTGCAAGTTAAGTTTGATGAGTCTATTCCCATATTCTACGATAAAACCAGTGCCAACAATATCTCCAATAATCCTACAATGTGTTCCAAAACAAAGCACATTCCTATCAAATATTATTTCGTTAGAGAGTAGGCCATGGAAAATAATATCAAACTTGAATATGTAGGCACAAAGGAAAAAATTGTTGACATATTTACCAAAACATTACCTCATGAAGCATTTTAGTATCTTCACCAAATGCTTGGGATTCTCCCAAGTTCTCATTAGACTCTTTATCTTATCTAAATAAGTATAAAGGGGTAGTGGAGGTGTGTACAAGTCTGCAAGATGACAATTTGGTAGGGGGAGTTACCCTTTTCCATTGATGACAAAGAGGGAGAGAAGGTAGTAGGAAGAAATGTCATGATCATAGGGGAAGTAATTATGTTTCCATTAATTCCAATGGGTGATATTGTTGATCAATGGTTGTCATTCGTGTAAACCCAAGTAGCACCAAGGCCTACCTTGATATTGCATGGGAATTTTTACTTAACAACTCATCCTACTATAAGTCAAGGATACTCTAGATGGATTCTACTCATCGATATATTTTCATTGATATATGGTACACCTCCCAATTCTTCATGGTTTGATAGATATATGCGTTTGAATTTAGTAACCCTAGTTAGTGGGCTAAGACCCCAAGGGGTTGTGACATGGAACTCATCATTGGTTGTGGTTACTGAACATCAATCATAAGGTACCCTTATCATGCCTTATGAAGCCATAACTATGTGAAAGGGCATCATGCTATTAGGCACCCAGAAATGACATCCCTCAATTAGAAGCCTAATTCCCTACCATATGGGTAGCAGATTCCTTTTAATTTAGGGCTTAAGATATGGTTATTTGAATAGTAAATAATTAATAGTGTTTTAAGCTCCTAAAATCCCTCCAACAGTCACTTGTTGAAGACCCTATCAACCCAAGACGTCTCTATAAAAAGACACCATCATATTCTCCTCAAGTATGCACTTTCAACGAATTATCTTGAGAGAAGAACTCTGTAATTTTGTGGCCCTCATGAGATTCTAACACATGATATGTTATAGGGAGATTAAGGTTTCATTGAGGAAATGTTTGGCATATTTATAGTGCTCAAAAGCAGTAAGGAAGTAGAACCATCTTCTAAGTATCTTGCCTTAAGGAAAGTGAAAGGTCTGGGCCATTCCTAGTGTGTGTTTTAAAGCCTCTAGCCGTACATTTAGGGCACAAATTATGATCAAGTTTGAAGGCCTATTTTGAAGCAAGTTTAGGGAAAAAAGAGCTACCAATCCTTGACTAATGCCGTAGATATTACAATAAAAATTCTAAAGTTATGTGTAAATATGGAAGGGCCATCTGAACCACTCATTCTTGTAACGGTTGAGAAGGATCAGTGTTCAAGGTTTCATTGTAACTTTGAGTTTTGTTTTGGTGATTCATTGGGCATGTACTCCTTGTAGGTAGAATATTATCCTTGTGACATATCTAGAATTTCTTTTTATCCATAACAAGCTGCATTTTGGGTTGTTGTTATCTTTGAGATTCAACCCTTATCTAGGGCATAGTTCAAAAAATAAAGTGTCTTATCTTCATCATACTTCTAAGGCTTAGATCTGTGGAATTTCAGAATTATATATATCATCCTTTGATTCCAGTCATTGTGAAAATATTCATAATAGTGACAACAAGATCAAGGGCATCTAAATAATGACAATTATACCTAAATTGGCAGCTCGGTAAGACAAGAGCAGAGTTTCATCATCGTTATCAAAGAAGGTAACCTACAACAGATTCAAGAAGTAAGCAGTGAGACCTATAGGATTGTCTTTAGTACAATGAAACCTTATCATCAAATATAGGGTAGACAGATCATCAAACGTAGAGAATATCAAATAGATTTCATCATTGAGGGAAAATTGTTGTGGGACAGTGCAAAAGTTTGGCATCTCTTAGTGTTGTAGAAGATAAGATACATTTTTTTCATCATCAGCTTCAAATTGACATCAAATGTAGAGATCACTGTAGCTAGAAAGGAATACACATCTATAGTCAAGGGTAAGTCTGCTATAGCAAGGTATGTTCATTCAGTGTTTATATTTTGAATTTTTAATTTCTCTCTGAAAAATGTTTTGCAAGACAGTGTAAGTATTTTTTTGTGTATTAGTTTGGGTTTGGTTTGTTTATGCATGTGTAGGAAGGAGTACACTCTAAGAAGACTTGGACACATACTAGAAGGATGTGCAATGCCAATGTACCATTACTTGAAGCAAACACGACAATACCTCAATAGTTGCAAGTGACCTAAGAAGTCGTGTCAATTCAAGAACCATTTTTTGTCAAAAGTCAGTATTGTAAAATATCATCATTGTAAATTTGTAAAAGAGTCATCATTGAAAGAGTCATTATTGTAAAAGAGTCAATCTGCCTAGAGTCGAAGAGGCATTGTTGAGATTTATTGGAGTCATTGTTGGGATGATGTCATGGTTGGGTTGCAAGTAGTAATGTGATTGGGTGTTCGGTAAAGTACAAGGAAATCATTTTAAATCATATTGTATCATGGATCATTGTCCCTGGTACAAGAGTCCACACTCTTGTCTCATTTCCAGTCACTATAGGTTGGCAGGGAGGTGTTAGGCTAGTGCATGAATAGGTTGGAGCCTGTGAATACTTCAGGTTGGTAGGTTGGTCTAGGATGTTGGGGAATCCATTCAATTGACTACATAATAAATCAGGGCATTGGGGTGTCCTTCCACTGGGACCTGGAAAAGAATGATTTTCTAGAATTCTAAGAAGTTGTAACTTTCATTTCAGTTGGGGCTTGTTAACATTGTTGGACCTGTGAACATGTCAGGGGTCTCCCCGATGAGAATTCTGAATTAGACCTCAGACCGTTTGGTGTAGGAGTCCCAATAGTGGGTTGTACAGTATCGCCTTGAACACGATTTCTCATAGAGGCAAGTAACATGCCCCTGTTGGTAGCAAGGGTGTGACCTATGTGAAAATTCAAGGAAGGTGTATGAGTGGTTCTAACACACGGAGATGAAGATGCATCACAAATTGGAAATCCAGTTAGCTAACAATCCAAAGTGACGATTAAACCAACAACACATTTCAGTAAGATTCATACATATATATACAAAAAATAGCTACACATGCATGCATAAGAAAACATATACATATCTCATTTAAAGTAAACAAGATAGCTAGAATACAATATGACATATGCATGAAACATGCTGGCTCTTTTATATTAAGAAGTGTAAGTTCTAGTCATACAAAATAACCATTACCAACCACTAGTTATAACAATGAAACGTTACAGTGATTGCCGCCTGCTCTTCCAAAGAGATATACTAGCTCTGTGTAATGGAGAAGCCATGGCTTGTTACAATACTGTCCAACTTTTGTTTAAGATACTCCTATTAGAATCTTAGCTGACCAAAATCCTATACAATGAGTTATGAGGGTCTATTTATATCAAAGGGTGGGGTGGCCCTTGACATTACCCTTTGTGACAGTTCATCTACCCTCATGACTCTTCATATACTCTCTGACTATTACATCCAACTATCAACACTTGAACTTACACTTGACAAGACATTACATACAATCTGCACATGTACCCATGTGAGACAAAATAGGCTTGATAAAGTCATGCAAGATATCACTATGACTCAGAGAGTTGTGGGAAGACCAACTCTTCGACATCCTCATGATGGTCAATAGTAGTGAATTGATGCCAAGCTTGGTAATCCGCAATGGTGTCCATGTACTCTAAGGTGAAATATTTCTAGAAACAAACTCTTGCCTCCATATCATTTAGGTACGCTGCTCAGGCTCCTCTATCCAACTCATCTAATAGCAAGTGCATCATTGCCTTGAGTGTGACCAGACCAACAACATACTTGGGCATGGTGTCTACATTGATCACCAAGTCTGGGATGGTGGCTATGCACATCAACTCGTCAAAGTACGATTCAAGATCCTGTTAGACCTATGCCTTTGTCTTTGCCTGGGTGAGTGCCCCAATAGATGGGATCACATGTGCGTGCACAACAACATCCATACTCCTAAATACTCATGCATTGGAAACTTGTAGACTGGTGATGAGCTGCAGGAGATCTTCATAGTTCTAGATCTGACTTCGAATGCATGGCTTTATCTTGACTACTCTGGGCTTCACCATCTTAGGCAAGTGTAATGGGGCTCCCTTGTATCTCATTGTCCATGTTTGCATGTAATAAACAACAACATGCATGTTCGATAATATATGTTCTCTACTTTCACATTGCTACTGCTAGCCATTGAGATGGACAACTTCCTTATGCACAATACCAAACCTGGAATACAACACCCGCATGACTGTATCAAGGGCAATATTTTATCCAATATTAACTTCTTAAGTTATTCTCAGTAGATGTTGTAACCAGTTCTCCTCGCTGCTTGGCTGTCTATAACTCCTTATCCATTCACTCGTTTTTTTCCATCAGGAAGTGAACACTCGAGCTAGTGGCTTCGTCATATGCTCTGTTAGCATCAACCAATGCTACTAGATGCTTGCACACATCAGACACAATCACTCATTCCTCCAACTGTGTAGGAGATGTGTGATCTTTCGGAGTCGACACTCTGTGATATTTCACAACTTGAGATGTTGTGTATCTCCTCCTTCGGATTGCCTCCAAGGATCTCAATATCTCCTTGGTCGCTTGGGAATTTCTCCGATTTTGGATCTGGTGAAGCTAGTGGATTGAACTCTTGGTGCTGAGGCATGAGGTTGATGTATTTCTATAACTCTTATTGCTCCATGTACGTATCCATCTGCTCAAGTTCTTGTTTAATATCTTGAGAAAAGTCCTACTCCTATGATGGCTCACCTTGCCTTCTTGGTGCTAGCTATTCGGATGAGTCGACTACCTGTATGGGCACAGTTTCATATGTCTGTACATGTTGTACCCCCTGCTGTACCTATTCTTGTTGCGCTTCCTTATCATGTTTGTGCAGTTGTTGTTCCTTCTGGAGTTCCTCCTTCAATACATGAAACTCCTTCTCTGTTTCCTCCATTATTCATGTTTCTCTCTGACTTTTCTCGTTCCTCTTGTTGCGCTGTTGCCTCTTCACCTCTATTGCAGAAGTTTTTTTTTCACAAGTGGGTCTACTCGGAAATTTCAGCTTTGTTCCTCCTCCATGTTGTCGACAATCTTCCTCTTTCCTTGTCACACACTGCTATGTTCACCTCTGCTGCTGCTGTTGCTGTTTGTGCTCTCTAGGCTGCTACTTCATGCTGCTTTGCTAACCATTCCATAACGATTCCGACCGATTCATTGGGCTTGGAGAAGTTATAATAATATCTCCATGGGTCTTCCTCTACCCAATGACATGCTCTGTGGATCCACTGAAACTTTACTCTCGTGCAGTGATCTTTTACAAGACAATACGGGTCATATGGATTGTAGCTTCAGGTGTCGAATGGATATTTCTTGATCTCCTTTGCTTTGACATCTGCATGCTTGAAATTCCTTATCTTATATAAATCAATCCACAATGGAAGAATGGGCCAAGGTGCCTTGTTCTTCAGGTGCAATCTAGATGATAGTCCAGCTAAGATATGGTATGATACTTCTTGCATGATGAGCATGTCCAAGGTGTTGGGATGGGGTCCCCTAGGGTCAATTTTGGGGAAAAAGCCCAAGTTTTGTTTTATAAAGATATAAAGTCTCCACAAGTTGTGGTTGCATAGCATGTAGATAATTAAAGAGTCATAAATGGTTTTACCCTTTCTTTATGTAAGTTGAGTTAGCTTTTGAAGATCTACCCATGGTCTGTGGACCATGGGATTATATAAATAGGTGTGTCTTAGGATGTCTAAGGGAAGAAATGAAGTTTGGTCTATGAGAGAAGTCTAAAGAGTTAGCAGAGAAGAGTAAGAAGAAAGGCTTTGTAGCTGGGTGCACAAAGGCCTAGAGTATAGTTCGTAGCTAAGTGTGTGGACCCTGCAGTTGAGTGTGCAGGGAAGTCTTGAGTATGTAAGAAGAATTGAGTATTAATAAAGAATATTGTTGCAGAAATACTTGTGTTTATCTCTTTACTTCTATTTATATGAATGTGCCTTATATTATAATGGGTTTATGAAATAATGATGTATTGATGCGTGACTTTACACGACTTATATTGTTATATGAACACAATTAATGTTAACTGTTTACATGAATATTATCTTGTTGTATTTTGAAGTTATCGAACTCTTAAAGTTGATTTGGGTAATTACTGGATTATAAGTAATATTTGGTGCATGTAAATAGTGAATTTGATGATTTAGGTTCCACAAAAGACAGTCGTAGACCTTCACGGAGGTTTAGAGGTTGATTAAGGGAAGTTACATCGATAAGCCTCAAAGGCTTATCAATCTACGCAAAGGTAGATTTAGGGCATAAAACAACATCACGCTCATCTCTGGGTGTGAAAACTTGGTTCTCGCATCCCCCCATACTACTTTGGGTGAGACTTCAGTCTGCACTCCACGAATTGATGCTGAAAGGGTAGTAATGTAGTGCTTTATTTGGCGCAACTTACTCTGAACTTGGGTTAGGATCCATTAAGCCAACAAATGGTTATGTTGCTGGGATCAAGATTTGCATAAAGAGATATGTGATGTCACATCACTAGAATTCGACTAAGAAAGAAATTGAGGAGTGGTTAGATAGAAATATCCATGAATCCACAATGCAAGAAAACATAAATCCATGCATGACGAAGGAATAGTGGTTGGACAGACATCTGTACATAGTAATACATGAGATCACCTTCTACACCTTCCTGTTCAAACTATACGAGTGGATCGCTAAATTGACATACGACCAAGGAAGGTGGAGGCTTGATGGTCCAATAGTGTGGACCCCAAAGCTAGTACGGAGGTTGGAAGCTTTTGAAAATAAGCTCGTGTGTGCTATCAATCACTAGCTTGATCGAGTCATAGGAGGATTTGTGACAGAATTCGTAGTTGATACCTCAGTGAGTTTTAGCAAATCAGAGCGACAATTTTTCAAGGGACCGTGAGGTAATATTTAAGATCTTCGAATACTTGGATTAAGATGCTCTAGTGTGAAAAGTGGATTATTCCATTACCTTGATGTTTGGAGCTACATGAAGTGGAAAGTTCTTCAGGGATAGAAGGAGAACATGCCATGAATATGGCTCGTTGATTGATCTTCTTCTGAGTGATGACGAGGGAGCAGCGCAGGCTTCACCGCAGAGAGATGTCCAGTTAATAAGGAAAGGGTTTATGTGAATAACTCATCCATCCACACCACCTCCACCTTCACCTCAATAGCATACACCTTCACCGACACCACCACCACCTTCGCTACTATTCAATATGTCGAATACGATGAAATTTCCCATTTTCAAGGGCTTGGGAAATGATTACTTGGACCAGTTTTGGTTCATTATCAAAGAATATTACATATGATCATATGAAGAAAGCATAGTTGGTTACTTCTATACAAGATCATGCTTTGATGTGGTACAGTAAGTACTGCACGGATAATCCAATGGCATCATTAGAGGACACTTAGACTGATCTAAACAAGGAGTTCGGTAGCCCTAATTCTGAAACACGATCGGTAGTAGGGTTCAAGAAAATCGTGATGAGGATTGGTGAAACACCCTGGGAGCTAGATTAGAGACTAAAGTGTGGAATCCGTGAAGTCAATATGAATCTCATAGACAGAAAAAACCATGATGGGTTTATAGCCATGCTCCTACCTCACTTAAGGATTTCTTTGTCACAACCAAAGATAGGAACTTAGGCAGAAGCGCTGGAGATTGCAATGATATTACATGAGACACCTATCTAGGATGCGATGTTGGGATTTCAAAAGATTCATACTTAGTTGTAGAACTTCTGCTTGGAGTTTCAGAGCTTGAAAAGGAAAAAGCGGCTCGGCCAGAAATGTGTGAGGAAGTTTGGTGCCTCAAGTGTAAAAGCTAGGCGCATGATAAGGATCACTGCCCTGTTTTCACAAACTATATGGCAGGAGGAGGGCCACTGCTCTTGAGGAAGGAAGCTTAAGCTAGACCAAGTATAGGGCCCGCTCTATGGTGCGCTTTCTGTCAAGTATCAGGAAAACATGCAATAGACAATTGCCACTTGCTGCAAAAATTTGTGCAGACACCACAACAACTATTATGTAATTTCTGTAAATTAGTGGTCCACAATGAATATAATTACCATAGCTATGAAATGATGATGGAAAGAATGCCCATGTATCAAATGAAAATATAAAATCGGCCTCTGGATCAAGGCGCCAAGGGAGCACGCGGAGGATATTAGGGACACAGATGAGGCCGAGGAGGAAGAGGACATGGGAAAGGTCAAGGGCAAGTTATTTTCTATAATTGTGGAGTGCCATGACAATATGCGTGAGAGTGTAGAAGCCATACATGCCCATCATACCGGTATTATACTCAGTTTGACCACGTGATAGAAGAATGCCCTATATTGATAGCTAAAATGCAGGAGAAGAAGGCACATCCTCAATAGCCTACCTAGAACTTGCAGATGATGAGGTAGAGCCTTGCGAAGAGGATCCAAATGTCAATATCATGCTGCAAAGTGGTATGATGACTAGTGACAATAAGGGAAAACAACCTGAAGAAGATGGATGGGTCTACAAGGCTCCAGAAAAAGAAGTTGGGTTTGATCTGGAGTGAGTAAAGGAAACGTTCATGGAAGCAAATAAAATCTTTGTTGAAGCCTCTACCTCAGAAAGTTAGGATATGATATCTGAAGAAGTTGACCTCTCCATGCTTACTATTTTCTTAGAGACTTGCATGAAACTACTGCATGACAACAGGGTTGTGAAAGGATTACAAGAGTTGATAAACAAATGTGTTGGTAGGGATAATTCTTCTGATGGGAACCGCGCGGTCAGAAAGATCGACAAACATAAGACAAGAACATGACGCGAGATCAAGCTCACCGCACAAATAGGAGAATATGATATGGATCAAGTTATTTTGGATCTGGGGTTGGATGCGAATGTTTTTCCTAAATAGACTTGGGAAAAAATGGGGAGGCTTGCACTAAAGTGGTCTGCGATTCAATTAAGAATGGAAAATCAACATAAGATTATCCCTATGGGGAGATTGCATTGCGTAACTGTAGATATAGAAGGTGCGAGTGTGTTGGTTGACTTTGAAGTAATAGAGATTGTTGATGACAAAAATCCCTATCCTGCAATCCTTGGAATTGATTGGGATATCGACATGAATGGGGTCATCAATTTGAAGAAGAAAAAAATGTCATTTGAAAGGAAAATGCTCCATGTGGTGGTACCATTGGACCCTGTAGAAGGACGGTGCTATATTGAACCAGTCCGTGACTATGAGGAAAGGGACGATGATTTGGACTGGATCTATAAGATAACAATGTGAGACCAAGATTGGGTTAATCCGATAGCTGATTGATGAATTGCATGGGACCGCGAAAACTACTATACATCAAATTCAGACAAAGAATTGGAGCACTAAAAGAATCGGTTACATGAAGTATCTATGCTACGATTTAATATGATGACTAAATCGCTACGCTGTGTATCATCTGAGGTAATAATTTTGCCTTATTATGATGGTCTAACTGATGTAGATAAATTTCTAGATGCATTTGAAAGGGAAGTGTTTGAGAAGCATCGCTTCCAAGCACTAGATTTGGCATTGTGCATTGCACCTGCACAATGGTGGGGTATGCATAAATATAGCTTTGAAGAATGGCGTGGTTATAGGAGGATGATGATGATGCGATTTGGTCACCCCAAGGTATGGTTGACTGAGAAATATGATGGGAGAAATGATCCATGTGATCATTTGTCAAAGTGGAATAATGTTTATGGAACCAAGCCGCAACTAGAGTGGGCGCATATTTTTTGTCACACTTTGGACGTCATCCCTATGAACTAATATTTACAAATAGAGCTGCCACAACACTGCAGAATGGGATATCTTAAATGAAGGATTCATGAGGATGTTCAACTTTGAAGACGGATTTGAAAGTATTGATGAAGCGTTGCACGAGGTTAAGGCAACAATCTTTAGAATTCCACAGGATCCCTTGGAATTGATTCAACCAGATTGGAGGACCCAACTGCACCATGTGCTGGAATGCTATAATATGACTACTGAAGGAGAGGATGAGGATCCAAGGAATATTAACATCCTTGAAGCAGAAGGCCACCACAAAGTAGAGGGACCACAGATAGAGAACCTCGATATCAATGCGCCATTGGAAAATAAGCAAGTAAACATTGGTATTGAAGAGAAACTGGAGTTTGTGAAGATTGGGGATTACTAGGATGATGCTATAGGGGACAAAGTCACTGAGTTGCTCTGAGAATATCAAGATTTATTCCCTAGAAAATTTTCGGACTTGAAAGTCATCATAGGCGATTTGGGAGTGATGAAAAAAACTTTGAAACTGGACACAAAGCCTGTTAAGTAGAGGCCATATCACCTTAATCCCAGATATAAGGAAAAGATCCGCTTAGAGTTGGACAAGGTGCTTGCAACATGTATTATTGAACTAGTGGAGGAATTTGATTGGGTGAGTCTAATGGTTGTCTAGGAAAAGAAGCAGAAGGATGAAATCAGGATTTGCGTAGATCTCAGAAAGCTTAACAATTCTTGTGTTCATGATCCTTTTCCAACTTCGTTCACAGATGAAGTACTGGATAATGTCGGCGGGAATGAGGCCTATTTAGTCACTGATGGGTTCTTTGGATACCATCAAATAAATATCATGCCAGAATATAGGAGTAAGACCACCTTCACGATAGAATGGGGATGTTTCCAGTATATAGTGATGCCATTTGGACTTAAGAATGCGTCAACGATATTTTTGCGCATGGTCATCGTGGCATTTAAGGAGTTCTTTCAAAAGTTCTTGGAGGTCTATTTTGATGACTGGACAATGCTTGGGCTATTCAAGCGCCATGTAGATAGTCTGCGCTTAATTTTGGATACATGCTGAAGGTATCAAATTGTGGTAAATCTAAAGAAATGCTTGTTCTGCATCCCTTTTGGGATCTTGTTGGGTCATGTGGTATGCATGTAAGGACTTATGGTGGACCCTGCTAAGATCACAATAATAATCAATTTTGAAGCCCCAAGGACTATTAAACAGATGTGTGCTACGCTGGGCCACACTAGATATTATCGAAAGTTCATCAAAAGTTATGCTCAGATTACCACACCTATGGAAAAGCTACTAAAAAAGGATGCTACATTCTGTTGGGATGAAGAATATCAGTGGAGCCTAGATGTATTGAAGGAGAAAATGGTCACCACGCCGATCCTAGTTTTCTTGTATTGGAAGAAGGAATTCCATGTACATGTAGATGCCTCATGTATTTTTCTAGGAGTATTGCTGACATAGGATGGCGAGGGAGAACTAGATCACCCTATAGCGCTTGCGAGCAGGAATTTGTCTAAGGTTGAAAAGAATTATTTGATGACAAAGTGTGAAGGCTTGGATATGACATATGTGCTCTAGAAGTTCAAAAATTACATGCTAGGTGGACATTTCAAGATGTATACAGGCCATTCTACATTGAAATACCTAGTCAGTAAGCTTGTGTTGGGGGGGAAATATGTAGATGTATGTTGTTGTTTTAGGAATATGATTTCGAGGTGATTGTGAAGCCAAGAAGGTTGAATGTAGGGCCAGACCACCTGTTGCACATTGAAACAAGAGAGGAGCCTACCAACTTGGAGGAAGGGCTACCTAACGCACAACTCTTCGCGGTGGGTGTAACAGATAATAACTTTGCAGACATTATCCACTTTTTAACCACAGGGATGGATCTAGAGGGATACACTAGTCAACAGAAGAAAGAATTGGTGGTGTGTATGAAAAATTTTTCTTTAATTGTAGGCCATTTATATAAAATGGGATCGGACAAAATACTTCGATTCTATGTGCCCAACTTTGAAAGAAGTAGTATCCTCGCTGAAGCTCATGGAGGAGATGTAGGAGGACATTATGCAAGAAAAGAAATGGCACAAATTTTTTTCGCACCTGGTTGTGGTGGCCCACATTGCATAAGGATTCTAAATCATATTATAGGGCATGCAATGCATGTCAGAGGAAAGGCAGGCCATTACAAAGGGATGAGTTGCCTTTGAATCAGTGGGTGTCATTACAAACATTTGAGAAATGGGTAATTGATTTTGTAGGTTGATTCAGCCCTCAGGCAAGAAGACGGGTGCACGATATATCATCATCATGACCAAATATTTGATTATATGGGCGGAGGCACAACCTGTGAAGGACTATACAGGGGAAAAATCAGTGAAATTCTTGTTTGAACATGTGTTTACTAGGCTTGGTTGCCCAAAGGTATTAATGAGCGATCACAGTACACATTTTCTCAATGAAACAATCAGCGTGCTGACAGAAGAGTCCCAGGTTTACCATCAGAATATTACGCCATACCATCCTTAGGCCAATCGAATGCACTGATGAAGGTTTGCAACATGTAGAAGATTGATTGGGACGTGTGCCTACCAATAGTGTTATGGGCTAGTGATTTCTTTGGCTACCCAGTGCGCAAAGGGTGTACAGTTCAAATGGGCATGCTACCTTTGTAATGAGTTCCTCGCGAACTGTTGAGAGGTGTAGGACGAGAGTAAAACATTCCACTACTCATGGTTATTGCTCTCCATTGTGCTCATCACCTAGGATCTTGTGGATAAGGATTTTCCAGAGGCTGCAAAGTTTTCACCTCTCTGGGCCACAAAAGATGCTATGCGGGTCATAGATACTAGAGTCTTTTGGGTGCTGATGGAGGCGAAAATTCGCATGGCCATAAACCAGAAGCCATGGTTGTCACCAATCATATTTGTCACCAATCATATTTGAACAACTTTTAGGGTAAGAAAAGTTCAAAGCTAACTTTCACCACATATACATTTGGGTGAGGAAGGATCTGCGACAAAAATGGTTCGACCTCCCTACCTCGCTACCAATGTCTCTATTGAGGAAGTCGTCAATTATTGGTTGACAGAGTGGCACTCTACGCGGATTTCAAAGCTAACTTCCACCATATATACATCTGGGCGAGGAAGGATCTGCAACAAAAATGGTTCGACGTCCCTACCTTGCTACCAATGTCTTTATTGAGGAAGTCATCAAGTGCTAGTTGATAGAGTGGCACTCTCCATCCGATCTGGCTGCAGGTACTAACAAGTCCATGAAGAAGAAAAATAAGGAATTGGCCAAGCAGAAGGTTCAAGAGTTGGTTGAGAAGCGAAAAAAAGAGGCCGAGGAGAAGGCCTAGGTGGAAGCAGAGCATGCCGCGAAGTAGAAGGCCAAACAAGAAGAGCATGGCTCCAAGTGCAACAAACATTATACTTTTCCCTAAACAGAGGAGGAGGAGAAATCAAAATAGGGTGGCAGTGGTCAGGAGGAGCAGGAGATCACTCCCTTCTGGGTAAAACGGTATAGGAAATAAAGAAAGGAAGGGCCACAAAAGAAATCAAAAGTGACCAAGCCGTCGCCGGATCCTATTACTCTCACAGATGGCAACCTTGACAAGATCGGTGATAAGGTGCCAGATATTACGAAATTGCTGCAACAATTTGAGTAGCAAAAATAGCAGGCCCTGAGCACCATTCAAAAGGATCTGCATGAGTTACAGATTCAGATGAATATGATCTAGGTAGGAGTAGGTGTTACCGGGAATAGTGTCCACTCGGATGCTTCTATTCCCACTAAGACTGGTAGCTATCTTAGAAACAAACAAGTAAAGTCTACTTTTGTTTTCCTTTATGAAAATAGATAAGAGTGGAACCAAGGAGACCAAACTTAGTCTTGTGCTTGATTTCCTTGTTTGATTCCTCTCCCTCCTAATAGAGCTTCACCGCTTCTTCTTCATTTTCCCAACTTCAAAGAGCACCTGTGGAATCACAACAACATACTACTATCGAAGAAAAAAGATCTATATTCATAAATAACATAGGACCAGATGTGTGTTAACCATAAAATTGCATATATAAGTAAACATACAAGAATATGGAGGAAAACTTGAATAGCTTTATGAAGATGAAAAGTAGCAAGAGGATTACAACCATATGTTCTGACCCAGCATCATCCTCCAGCTGAAAATCCCTTCTTCACCTCAAGTAAATCTTAGATCACCCAACACTATGAATATACACAAGAAAACCAACATCACTTCTCTACAAGGTACAAGATTCCAGCCTCTGGATCTCTGTGATGAGGGATCCATATATAGATGATTGTAGGGAGGTGAGTCATCTTCTGGGGTCTTGATTAGTGTCCTCCCTCTGATAGTTCCTGCTTCCACTTGGAGAATGATGATCTCTTACACATCCCTGGTCGAAAACAGAGAGGCAAGTGTCAGAGGGGAAGCTTCTGGAAGATTCCATGATCTTCCACCTCGCATTTTGTCCCTGCCATTTGTCCATTCCAAACCATTGAACCCTACAGAGGAGCCATATAGTATGCATCGCACCCTGTACACTGGGAAGGTGATATGCATCACACCCTCTGCACTGGGTTTTCAGTATGGTCCATTTTTGACCATTTATGAGCAGTTTTTAGTGGAGAACTTCTGGGAGATGATGTAATCAACTGACCTTGTTCCTTTAGGCAGTGAAGCAACACTTTTAGGGACTTAGGAGCCCTCAATTTATGGACATTTATGATTGGGGTTGAAGTGCCCAAAAATGTCTATAACAACCATGAAGAAACAAAAGAAGGAAATAAGGTGAAGTTTGTTGTCACAAAATTGAAAGGAGATGCAACACTTCAGTGGGATGGAGTGCGGACAGAAAGAAGAATACTTGGTAAACAACCAATTAAGAATTGGAACAGAATGGTGGCAAAGCTAAAGAGTAATTTTTTTCCAAGTGATTATTAGCAAACATTATTTAGACAGATGCAAAATCTTAGACAGAGGTCTATGATAGTAAAAGAATTCAAAAAGGAATTCTACAAAGTGAGTATAAGAGCAAGACAAATCCAAGATACAGATGAGAAGGTTGCAATATATGTGAATGGTCTCAGAATGGAGATCCAAGATGAGATAAGTGTATTGTATCCTAAAATAGTAGAAGAGACTTATCATATGGTATTGAAGGCTAAAGAAAAACTCATGAGGAAGAAGTATGCCAAAAATAGAGGTACTTTCCATGGAAGGGGAGGTCAAGGTGGTAGAGGAATGTCTACAACACCTAGAGATGGAGCTAGCAGAAGCTCAAGTCATCATGCACACATAGGAGGTGATGCAAGTGGTAGAGGGAGTTTTTCTAGCAGAAGAGGAGGCAAAGGCAGAGGAAGAGAAGTCAGATGTTACAAATGTAACAAGCTAGGACACAAGGCCTATGAGTGCCCAGGAAACATAAGAATGAACAAAAGGAATGCAATTGTTGCTGAGACTGAAGAGGAAGCAGCAAAGGTAATACAAGAAGAAAATGTACCAGAGAAAGGAGATTCTTTGGTAGTTAACAAAGTTTTACTAAAGCCATCTAAGGAAATTTTCAACTAGCATGGAGAAAAACCTTGTTCAGGACTGTGTGCAAGGTTCAAGGGAAGTGTTGTCAGATGATAATGGATGGTGGTAGTATAGATAATTTGGTCTCCATAGAAGTGGTGGAGAAATTGAAATTGAAGACAAAGAAACACCCAACACCTTACAAGGTGTCATGGCTTCAAAAGCGGTATCAGTTGATAGTGAATGAGCAGTGTGAAGTGGAGTTGCAATTTGGCAAATACAATGACAAAATTTTGTGTGATGTGATGCCTATGGATGTGTGCCACATATTGTTGGGAATGCCTTGGCAATATAATAGAGGAGTTATGCATGATGGAAAGAAGAACACATATAAATTCAGCAAAGATGGTGTCAATCATACATTTTTGCCTATGGAAGAAGAGGATGCATTGAAAAAACCTAATCCAAAGACCCTTTTTCTAAGTGGAAAGGAGTACTTGCAATAGATGGAAGACGATGAGGTAAGTTTTGCATTAGTTTTCAAACCCAAGGTAATATTTATTTCCACAAAGGTTTCTGATTTACCAATTGAAATTCAAGAGATGTTGGACAGTTATTGTGATACCATTGTAGATGATTTTCCTGATGAGTTACAACCCATTAGAAAAATCAGCCATCATATAGATTTGATTCCAGGAACAAATCTACCTAATAAAGCAACTTACATAATGACTCCCATAGAGAATGAAGAAATCGGGAAACAAATTCAGGAACTGTTAGACAAGGGACTGATTAGAGAGATTTTGAGTCCTTGTGCAGTGCCAACAGTGTTGAGTCCAAAGAAAGATGGAGGCCAGAGAATGTGCACTGATTCAAGAGAAATCAATAAGATAACAATCAGGTACAGATTTCCTTTACCTACAATTGAAGATTTGATGGATTGTTTGAGTGGAGCAAGATATTTTACAAAGTTAGATTTAAAATATGGTTATCATCAAATCAAAATTAGAGAGGAAGATGAGTGGAAAATTTCTTTTAAAACAAATGAAGGATTGTATGAATGGATGGAAATGCCTTTTGGTTTTTCAAATGCTCCCAATACATTCATGAGACTCATGAATGAAGTTTTGAAAGAATTTATAGGTAAATTTGTAATAGTATATCTTGATGATATAATAGTTTACAGCAAATCAAAAGAGGAACATGTGAGACATCTGAAGTATGTCTTACAGAGGCTACAACAAGAGAAGTTACTATTAAATTTAAAGAAATGTTCATTCATGAAGGAGGAGTTGGTCTATTTGGGTTTTGTTGTTTCTGTTGATGGGTTAAATATGGATCCTAAGAAGATCAAGGCAATCATGGAGTGGCCTTCACCAAAAAGTGTCTTTGAGGTAAGAAATTTTCACGGTCTTGCCAGCTTTTATAGGAAATTCATAAGGAATTTTAGTAAGATCAATGCTTCAATTATTGACACTATAAAGAAGGTGTTGAAGCCCCGAAAATCGGGTCGACAACAAGGGGGATACCCACCCGGTCCGGACCTTGGTTGGCAGCTCCTTATCCGTTTGGTATAGCGGGTCCGACTAGGTATAACGAGACCAGTTTCCCGACCTTGGTTGTGTGTGTGTGTGTGTAGAGTTTGAACTATGCTGATCTAAGAGGAATTTAAAGCTAATCTAATTCAGACTCTTTAAACTAACTCTATTCTATTGTAATCCAGTAAGAATCAACACATCTAATCTACACTAACCCGGGGTATATATCTCCTATTATGCGATCTAAAAAGATTTCGAACAATAACTGGTAATAAATATCATTCAGCTATCATAAGAATAGAAATCATTAAAGATAAACTATTTTGCATAAGAAGTTAGACAAAACAGTTGTGAACAGAATATCGCATAATAAGTTATTCATATGTCAGATATAAACAATATAACTCCACCATACAGAAGTGCCAAATGATAACTCATACATTCATACAATGACATATAAACAACTGAAACTATAAATCACTTAAAGAACATAAGCAGGAATAGTCAAGAGATAAAAGTACCATTTATGACTGGTTCCACTCATAAGCTTCAAGAAACAATGATTTATCTCTCCTT
>APFE031705567.1:74516-97538 GCA_000404065.3 Pinus taeda | reverse complement strand
TGATAGTTCCTGCTTCCACTTGGAGAATGATGATCTCTTACTCATCCTTGGTCGAAAATAGAGAGGCAAGTGTCAGAGGGGAAGCTTCTGGAAGATTACATGATCTTCCACCTCGCATTTTTTCCTTGCCATTTGTCCATTCCCAATCATTGCACTCCACAGAGGAGCCATTTAGTATGCATCGCACCCTGTACACTGGGAACGTGATATGCATTGCACCCTCTGCACTAGGTTTTCAGTATGGTCCAGTTTTGACCATTTATGAGCAGTTTTTAGTGGAGAACTTATGGGAGATGATGTAATCAGCTAACCTTGTTCCTTTAGGCAGTGAAGCAACACTTTTAGGGACTTAGGAGCCCTCATTTTATGGACATTTATGATTGGGTTTGAAGTGCCCAAAAATTTCTATAACAATAGGGAAGATTATTGTTGCATCAACACGTTTGGCACTGGGGACCACTCAGGTAGTAGAGATGGTTCGATTGCTGGATCTCTGGGCAGTCGCGTTGCTAGTTGGAGCCTTAAGCACGAAGGTAGCCACTGACAAGGACATAGTGAGTTCTTTGAAGAACATCGGCCTCAACCTAGCCATGCTCCCCAATGAGTTTCCTCACATGCTGTAAGCAGGTGTGATAGTAGAGTTTAAAGCTCGGGACTAGTGAAAACTAAGCCTTATAAGTGAATACAGAGTAAACAACAAAAAAATGTTCACTGAGAAATCAAAGATGCTTGAGGTGTAGAAGAAAATTTAGGCGTAGAATGCCCAGCTTGCAGTTGTGGTAGGAGAAGCCTGCAGAACAGTAATTGAACTGCATATACTATAGGAAGCATCATTGGAGGCAAAGATTAGAAAGCTGGCTACAGGCGTGCATGATGCCAAGATGAAAGTGGTTAGAGTTCACTTTGAGCTTAACCTGAAGATAACAAAATTGTAGTTGAAGTCATAGCCTTCAACTCCGCTAGAGGTTAGGGAATAATGTGAAGACATTGTGAAGGATGGAGTCGCGACAGTGGATGTTGCGGTGGTAGACTACACCGTGATTTTTGAGAAGACAATGGAGGTCGTCATGGCTTTGTAGGAAGATCCCACCCTGTAGGCCTTGAATACAAAATCTTTTGAACTCCAGCAACAATATGATGAATTAAGGGCAACAACGCACACCATTGCTTCCGCACAATGCCTTGCTAAGTTGTAGGAGGCGAGGAAGTTGCATATACTGGTGGAAGTAGCACAGAAGAAAGAGGCAATCCTCAAGGCTAGATTGGGGCCTTGGGTGGATGTCGCCTACATAATCTCTACCGAAATTCAAGAGAAATTGGCGAACTTGCAGAGTATGCAGCAAAAAATATAGTAGGACATTGCGGGACTAGCCATAGAGTAGTTGGTGGAACAAATCAAGAAAGCAGCCATGCAGAGCATGGATGAGGTAGCAGTGGTATGAGTGGAGCTGGGTATCTTCACAGTAAGATCTTCATGCTAGCAGAGTGACTCGAGGTGAGTCACGTTCTTTATGTTGGGGGCCTGTTGGGATGTGGTCCCCTAGGATCAAATTTGGGGCAAAATCCCAAGTTTTGTTGTATAAAGATGCAAAGTCTCTACAAGTTGTGGTTGCAGAGCACGTAGATAATTAAAGATTCATAAAGGGTTTTACCCTTCTTTTATGTAAGTTGAGTTGGATTTTGAAGATCTACCCATGGTCTGCAAACCATGGGATTGTATAAATAGGTGTGTCTTAGGATGTCTAAGGGAAGAAATGAAGTTTGGTATATGAGAGAAGTCTAAATAGTTAGAGGAAGAGTAGGAAGAAAGGCTCTATAGCTGTGTGCACAGAGACCTAGAGTAGAGTCCACACCTGAGTACGCGGACCCCTACAGCTGAGTGCACGTGGAAGTCTTGATTCTATAAGCAGAACTGAGTATAATAAAGATGATTGTTGCAAAAATACTTGTGTTTATCTCTTTACTTTTGTTTATATGAATGTGACTTATGATATAACATGTTTATGAAATAATGATGTATTGATGCATGACTTTACATTAATTATACTATTATATGAACGCAATTACTGGTAATTTTTTATGCAAAGATTATCTTGTTGTATGTTGAAGTTATCGAACACTTAAAGATGATCTGGGTAATTACTAGGTTATAAGTAATCTTTGATGCATGTAAATAGTGAATTCACCGATTCAGGGTCTGCAAAAGATAGTCGTAGACCTTTGCGAAGGTTTAGAGGTTGATTAAGGGAAGTTACATCGATAAGCTTAAAGGCTTATCGATCTGCACGAAGGTAGATTTAGGGCATAAAACGACATCACACTCATCTCTGGGTGAAGAAACTTGGTTCTAGCATCCCCCCATATTGCTTCGGGTGAGACTTCAGTCCACACTCCACTGATTGATGCCGAAAGGGCCAGTAGTGTAGGGATTTGTTTGGAACAAAAAACTCTGAGCCTGGGTTAGGACCCATAAAGAGAACATAAGGAAAACTTTGGTAGAATATGTAGAGGTTTCTCCACACTTTGCATTCGTATGAAGGTGCCAGATGATGAGGCATACCAATCTACTATATCGATCAATGCATCCATTGCTTCTTTCGAAATGCATAGTGGATCCTGTTTAAATATCATCTTGTACACTAGGGTGAAAAGATGATCAGAGATCTGTGTGATAACTCCTCTGAAGCTGCATTTGGATAACATTTTACAATAAGTGTTCATAGAGGTCCCTGCCGATGTCCATGCCCACTTCAATCCCAGAAACTCATGACACGCACAGATTTCATCTAATATGTAAGCAGACATGTAGATTTATTTTTGCTGACCTTTGGGCAACTGTGGAGCTCTTTCTACCTATTCCTTTAGCCGGTGAGACAACATGTTAGACCAGTTGCATTCTTTGCCTTCACTGGCCATTTGGTCCAATGTGATCACCCAACTCTGCAGGAAGGTTTCCATGCTGTTATAGACATTTTTGGGCACTACAAACCCAATCATAAATTTCCATAAACTGAGGGCTCCTAAGTCCCTAAAAGTGTTGCTTCACTACCTAAAGGAACAAGGTCAGTTGATTACATCATCTCTCAGAAGTTCTCCACTAAAAACTGCTCAGAAATGGTCAAAACTGGACCATACTGAATGCCCAGTGCAGAGGGTCCGATGCATCGCACCTAATACACATGGGAGGTGCAATGCATACTGAAAATTCCTTCTACAGGGTGCGATGGACGAGAATAGACAAGTGGCGGAGACAATTTGCTAAGTGGATGATCAAGGAATCTTCTAGAAACTTCTCATATGGCACTTGCCTCTCAGAATTCGCTCAAGGATGAGTAAGAGATCAATGAAATCTCCAAGTGGAACCAAGAACTATCAGAGAGGACACTAATCAAAAACCTAGAGCTGACTCACACTTTTGCAAAAATCTATATATGGATCTCTCATCCCAGAGATCCGAGGGTTAAAGGCTAGAATCTTGTATCTTGTAGAGAAGTGCTATTGGTTTTCTGGTGAAACTTCATAGTGTTGGGTGATCTAAGCTTTACTTGAGGTGAAGAAGGGATTTCTTGCTGGAGGATGATGCTAGGTCAGAACTATTGGTTGTAATCCTCTTGCTATTCTTGATATTGATAAAGCTATTCAAGGTTTCCTCCACATTCTTGTATGTTTGATTGTATATGCATTTGTGTGGTTAATGCATATCTGGTCCTGTGTTATTTATGAATATAGATCTCTGTTCTTCGATAGTATTATGCTGCTTTGATTCCATAGGTGCTCTTTGAAGTTGGGCAAACGAAGAAGAAGTGGCAAAGATCTATCAAGAAGGAGAGGAATCAAGCAAGGAACCAAGCGCAAGACTAAGGTTGGTTTCCTTTGTTCCACTCTTATCTATTTTTCATAAAGGAAGGCGAAAGTAGTCTTTACTTGTTTGTTTCTAAGATAGCTACCAGTCTTAGTGGGAATAGCAGCTCCGAGTGGACACTATTCTCGGTAACACCATGGACTAGAAGAAACACTAGAGTGAGTTCCAAATAATGATTGATAACCCGATGGGATGGATGGACCACCATTCAGATGTGACTCATGTGTTGTGGTAAACATCAAAGAAGTAGTGACAACAGATGTTGTCGCAATTGTAACAGATGAAATAGTGTGGGATGTTGTTTAAGCCATAGTCAAATGACCCAATAAATGTCCTAATAAATCTGTGGGAGTTTGAAAGTAAAAAGGATCAAAAGGAGCAGTTAACTGAGGATAAGAAGGAGAAAGATAAAGCCGTGGTCCAAAACGAGTTGGAGTTCTAGGTGAATTTTCTTCTTTAGATTCCTCTTCAATAGAAATCAAACTAGGTGGAAGGATTTCACAGTCAGGTTCGTAATAAATTTTTAGTGTTTGACTCTACGGTAAAGGAGAAGTCTAAATAGTTACAGATGTCTGAGGATAAACTAGTCGATCATCTTCCAGTACGGGAACAACTTCTGATTGTTCAACTTCGAGATCCAAGTGTTTTGGTAAAAGAACAACGGTTTCAGGATGAATTTCTTGAACAATGTCTAGTTCAGAAGTAACTTCTGGTTGAACTGTGATAGGTTTGGGATCAATTTCTTGTTGAACAACTTTGGGTTGAGGATCAACTTCTTATTGGACAAATTCAATTACCATTTCACTAAGTTCACTTTTAGTGTCCCCAGGTAATTGTAAAGGTTTCACTTCAATAGCAAATAAACCAGTAATAGTAGGAGTAACTAGAATCGCAGTACTTACCGGTATAGGTGACTCTGGAAAATTAGATGAAGAACCAAAATTTTGTGATGTAATGGACTCAATTAAACGAGACCTCTTTTTCCAACTAGGTGTAGCTTTAGGCGGTAAAGGTGGTTTACTCGTTGTCCTTCACGAATGATGGGGTAAAGGTTGTTTTTCCTCCACAATTTCTGATTGATTTTATTACAAAAATAAATAAACAAAAAGAGGGTAATCTAGGCAAAATGATTACCAAGTAACTGTGAACTACAATATACTACCTCAGTAACCAAGGACTTAACAAACGTATAGGCAATCTCCTCGAATGTTGTTTTCAGTGTATCGCAGTATACAAGGTGGTCGACTCGATTACCTATGGATGGATAACAACCTAATGTAGTCATCCCATTTATACCCGAAAGTATGTGGAGGCCCAATCCATGTTAGCAATGTCTAATATGAAACCGCATAGTGAGAGCATTCCTTTATACATTTTGTACTATAACACCACCCTATATACCCAAAAGTATGTGGATGAGCTACAATATACTTATGTACATGGAATGAGGTACCACACTTGGAATGTATCGCAGACCATTAGCAATAGCTACTATGTTGAATGACACCGGAACACATCTCTAGCCTATACCTCTAAATGTTATGTATTAAGTTACAATGCTCCATTAGGTTAATTGAGATAAATTTTAGTTGATCTTGTTTAAAAGTTTTCCTTTAAGGTTCACCGCATGATGTTCCTGAAACTCCTAAAATGTAACTATGATGAGAAACAGTCTTTTCATTTGATTTAAACATTGAAAACCATAACTAAAATAGATAGAGCAATCAGAATCTTTAAACAAAGAGCATAGAGCACATCTAATGCAACGTTCCCTATACCATTGCTACAAGCACACGCAAACTTCTAAATGCATTATGCATGTTTTTATTTTCATTCCTTTAATGTTTAGATGAACATAAAGAAACTAAATGCATAAATGATAAATCAATTCTTTTCACAAGAAACAAAGACTTTACAACAATTTCTTTTCAAAGAAATGAAGACTTTACGACAATTATTTTTCAAAGAAATGACTAATTGATGTAAACTAACTTTGACAATGAATTGATAATGATAAAGAAATCTCTTAAGAAACACTAAACAGTCAAGGTCAATGTAGGTTAGGAGAAGAAATGCAAATTGATTTCAGAGCCATAAAAAACATTGATCTTTCTGTAAACAACAACAGAAGCAATTTTGGAAAAAATCAAGAAAAATATGGGCTTTCTGGCTTGACAGGGATCAACGCAGCCCTAAGTAGGAGACAGTGCATTGCAGAGCATTGTCTCTAAGCCAAGGGTGCTCTGAAATGCACTGTGTCAAGACCAACACTACGCTGATGCCAAAGAGCACAATCAACAAACATTTAAGACCAAAAAAGCTTCAAGATGACTAAAAAGAGATCAATGAAGTCAAGCAAAGTCTACTAGGATGTAATATGATAAGGGTAAACTACCACGAATGATGGTCGTTCCCCAGTATGGTCGCCAATTTGTTATATGGAGTTTATACCTATGGATAAGTAATCTTCCCTAACTGGGTAGTTACACTTAGAACAACAGAAGTAAAGATGTTTAACCTTTTCCTACAATAGATAGATAAGATAAAGGAACCTACTTATGATCCTTCACTTCGTTTGATATCCTTTGAATTGGTCCCATCGCTCCTACCCAAACTAAATTCACTCAATTGGTACTTGCCAACATAAACATAAGATGACAATAATCAAAGCATATGATCTATCTATTGTAAACAAATGGAATCAACAACATTTGAACATACATTCATCATAGGTATAGACAAAAGTAGTGGAAATGGAACAAACAACTTTATTGATTGATAGAAGGAGAAGTTACACCCAATATGGTTCAATCCTGTGTCACTCGCCAGCTTAATCCAAACCCTCATCACACCAATAACACATCAATCTAGTAGCATAACATAACTTGACAATTATTTCAAGTCTCAAACCAACAGTATTTCACTACAATATCCAAATTCCAAACCCTTGATCACTATGATGAGTGGTCAATTTATAGAGAAATGCAAGTCGTTTTGTCATAAATTAGGCATTGAATGGTTTTCCATAATTGGATAGTTGGTTTCCATGTAGAAAGGGATGACATGATAGAGGGTTAATTGATCCACAACCTATCCAAAGTCAAGCTCATAAGATGGGATAAGAGCTGGGCATGCTCTAGAATCAAGGAATATTCCTAGAATTCTATGCCAATTTCACTCGTCCTCACCCAACGCAGGTATAAGTGGGCCTAATTTCACTACAATGCAGGTATGAATGGGCCTACCTACTATGCAGAGCAGTTTCCCCTGACCAAGGTTGCGATGGTGTCTCAAGGAGGCATTTTAGCAGGGTTTCAAGCTAGGAAATTTTCATGGATGAAAACATTGAATATGATAACTTGCCTAGGGCATGTAGCAACTGAATTAGGGTTTGATGAGCCCTATTTGTACTGATCTTTGATCATCAGGAATGATGTGCCGAAATAGACATGTAACACCAACGAAGTCCAATGGATTATTGACAAAGGGTTCCCTTCTCATCCATCTTCTGCAATTGGAATTTGAATCTCTTTTCCTAATAATATAACATGAGATACACTAATATTTTGGAAATAATACTAAGAAGGGGGATGAATCAATATTTACAAATCAATAACTTTTTCATTTCCATAATCATATTTATATATGCTACTTCAATGAAGGGAACTCGCATGTGCACACAACCATTCTTAAGGAAACCAACATATATCCAGTGAACTTATGATTCAGTTAATTCATCATATGTTGATCTTTAACAAGTGCATCAATACTTTATTAAACATTAAATAGTAACCATGTGCAGTAATAACATAATAAACCATCACACAAAAGCAAGACACGTGAACACCAATATTTAAGGTGGAAACCTAATGTGGGTGAAAGCCACCAGTTGCTATCATCTACGTCTTCTTTTAAGAAAATATGTTTACAATCTTGTACTGGTGTAGACTCATACCAGTATGTAGGCACCCACCTGCCAAAGGCTACAACCTTCTCTCATTCGCCAGCGTCTTCTGGAAGGGAGCTACAACCCCCTAGTTTTTGTACTAGATGATATATTTACTAGTATGTAGGCTCCGACCTACAAAAGGCTTCAACCTTCACTCATTGTCCAACTGCTACTGGAAGGGAGCTCCAACCCCCTAATCAAATCACCAGCCACTACTGTAGGAAGCTTCGACTTCCTCACTGAAGGCTCCAACCCTTGGTATCCTCCAGGGACCACGTTTCATAAATTTTCACACTAGATACTCCTGGTACATAATACTACAATATGAAGGCCATGTTTCATCAAATTTTCATATTAGACCCATTACTAACATTAAAGCTCAAAATCAATCACCACTTCAATACAACCATCAAATACATCTGCATCAACCAATCACTAAAACCCAATCAATCTATGATATAACTAAAACCCAATCATCAATCTCTGATATAACTGAAACAGCCAATCACTGAAATCTCTGAACTTCTGACACAACTTAATCAAACAATCATTGAACCTCTGACACAACTAAATTATCCATTCATTCAAACCAATCAACTGGAATAAATAGATCACTGTAACTAGTACATAGATCTGAACCTAGAACACTGCATCAACAACCAAAACTAACTGCAGCCTCAGAAGGCATGTGTCAAAATTTATATGCTCCTTTAATGAAGAAAACATGCATGTATACGCTACTTCCTTTTCCCAACCTGTCTATACCTCTAAAGATACTAAATCATAAAACCTATCAACTACAAAATGTACCAATCAGTGACATTATGAAGATCTATTGTCATATTACAGAGTTCTAAACAAATAGCAACAAGGATCACCCCTCTTTCTCAATCAATTAATAAATGAGAGACAAACTCTTTATGCATTCAGTTTTACTTTTAGATCTAAGAAGACTTCATTGATAGACAATAGTAAAACAATATCACTAATCTAATAGACCATTCATCCTTGAACATCAAGATTTTCTTTTGCTTACGCAACTTCGAAGAGTCGAACCAGCGTGTATACACACCTTCACCAAAGCAAAATAGAGTATAGATTTGCAAATACTTACTTATAGACTCGTTGCAATTCCCAACTTCAAACATACCCAGATCATCACATATAAAGGATAAAACATTTGTTAGCAATCAGATCTAGCCCATCCATTATCAGATCACATAATGATAAGTCATTATGATCGTGATCCATCATTAGATCTCATCCATAATCAAACACTCAGATGCATACTTAGTCTAGATCAAGCAAAGCATCAAAAACCCATAACACACATATTTTCTTTTGATCTAGCACTTCATAAGATATTCATTACATCTGCCCTTATCCCTTTGATCTTCTCCTCCTTATATAGTTTTGGCCTTTCTCAATACCTCAGACCAAAACCACTTAGGACCAATACATTGGACCAAATACCTCGAATCAAATACCTCGGACCAAAAACATTGGACCAAAAACCTCGGAGCAAAACCTTAGGCCAATACCTTAGACCAAAAACCTCGGTCAATACCCTAGACCAAAACCACACTTAGGATTTGTGGTATTCTTGGAAGGGATCAAATATTTGTTACTCCGTTCAATATTGTGGGCTAATACCATGGTATTGACCCTTAGTATTCTTTCACCTTAATTTCTTTAATTTTTCATCCCATATGCACTTTTTATTCTATGAAAGTGAATGCATATGTATACACTATTTTTGTACAGTGAAACAATGTGTACACACTCTTTTTGTACAGTGAACCTGCATTTACAACTTACTATACCTGAAAATGTCCTTTTTATTCAACTTCTTAATTCTGATACGTAGTCCTTTGTTCCTTCATCCTATTCTTTTGTATCATTACTTTGTTCCCTCTGAATAGACATGTTATAATGTGATTTTCCATTGTACATTACTTCTAAACTAATTCCTTTGAACTGTCCTGCATTTTGTCACATATGTAAACACAACTTCCATGCATTCTATCACATCTGATATCTCTCTTGTAGATTCATCTAGTTACTGTATACAAGTGAGTTGTTCTGCTATAAGTGGGTTGCCATCAAGTACAACAAATGTATCATAATGCCAACATAATATTGACTGGTACTTGAATGCTCCTTAAACCTTGAATTTCATAAATTTCTCATGGATGGCATCAGATAGGAATTGATTATAATTGAACAAAACTAAAGGCTTTTGTCCCACTGAGAAAATTGACAAGAATCCTAAAAATAATTCATCTACCCATTGGTCTGAATTATAACCAAGCATTCAAGTGACTATTGAAATTACCTATTTGGATATTTATGGGGAAATGGAAACAAGGTATGGGGGGGTTTGTCCTAGGTAACTCAACATTTTCAAGGAGGAGATACTCAAAAATATGAGCTCTCTAGGGAAAGGTAAGTTGTTTGTATAATTCCATCAATGAGTTTGAGGAAAAGGTATGCATGTATTCTTAGGGGTTTATTTGTAAAGCCTGACAAATACATTCAAGAGATATAGAGAAGATAATTTCGTTGTTCTGAGCAATGACTAATTTTTTGCTAGGAAGGTACTGAATGTGACACTAGGTGGAGAAGTCAAGGAAGAAATGAGTTTGGGGGAAAATGAATTGGGGGAGAAAGGATTCCCACATCCTCAGATCATCACTATGGTTGAGGTATTTCTGATTCACCCTATTGTGAAGTTCCTATAAATTGAACTTGCAATTAGTCTCAACAATCTTGAAGTGGGTGCCAATTAAAGGTATTATGTCAAGGTCTGGGATTGGGGGGATCATCGGGCTTTCTTCCACCATTTTTCCCTTTCCCTATTGCATAGACATAGTGGATTGAGGAAAATCAAGAAACAGGTCACCCGATTTGCAATTTGAATGTATCTTGCTTGGATAACAACTGACAACAACATATACTCATTGTAATTTCACCCTACAACTACTTGCACATAGAATAAGATCATGAAAGGGAAGAAAGGTCAACCCATGTCATGGTTTATAAGGGGAAGGGTGAGAAATCATAATAGAAAATTAATCATTTCAGGTGTGGGGGAAAAACATTAATTCATAATGGATCCATGAAGCGATAAGGATTAAATTCCCAACGTTCAATTGGTGGGTAAATTTGAACGTTTGAATGGTCAGGTGGTATGGAGAGATGTTGAAATGGAGAGGGATGAGGTGGCAGTGACCTAGAAGACAAAGGAAGGACAAATGGCATTGGGGAATAGGTGGAGGTGACGTGTGTAGGTGTTGTGCAGAAGTGTTGTGCAGAGGTGCGAAGGAGTGGGTGGTTTTTCGGGGGGTGTGACCAGTAAACTATTTTGGGAGGGGACCCCCCAAAATAGCCCAAGAGTTGACATGTCAGCTTCGATGGTTTTGGTGCAACCACGTTTCAAGACCCCCCCTTCCGTTAACTGTTGAGAGTGTCGGGGGGTCTGAAAAGTCCCTCTAGTTTTTGATCTTGGCGGAGGAGATCTCGACCATCAGTACATGCACCCATCTTATAACAACCCCAAAAAATGTCATATCATGCCAACAAAAACATTTTAACCAAAGTTTTCTGAATAATTCTAACTTTCTGAACACATTTTAAAAGCGTAATTTTAACTGGCTTACTATAAGGGCCTTTATTATATATATTTTTTATTTCTTAGCCTTTTATTTTTTATTTTCATTTTCTTTTATTCCCCTTTTTCTTTTCTTTTATATTTTTCATATTTTTCTTTTGTTTTTTCATTTTTCTTTTTCTTTCCAACATAACAGTCTTGAAATGATAAAATAAACATTTACAATATCCCAAAGGGATAAACATTTATTGAAAATACAAGATTCCTATATTTATAGGACCCTAAAAGGGGAGATGTTGAAGGAGCTAGTTGGGATGACTGACTAGCCGAATATGGAAAAGGTTAGTCAGCCCAACTGACTATTCTCAATGTAAACAAAAATGTACTATGACATGCATATAACTAATGATATATTAGACAGTGTGGTTAATCCAACAGTTAGACTCTTGTAAATTTCTTATCAATCTATATATACTTGTTGATATGAATGTAACAGTGGTTCTTAAGATAATATAGAATACATATATGTGACTTGTTTATCTCTCCATTATTGTGTCTTGTCTCTTTACATGCTTTTTCGATGTTTACTCGTTTCTATATACTGGTAAAAATGCACACTATTTGCTAGATTATAACAACAATGTACTGTGCAACACATGTTGATAGTTAGTGTGCACTCTCCATTAATAGTCTCCCTCACTTTTGTTGCAATTGTACTTCTATTTTGGTGAGTTTTCTCAACTATTGCTTTGACACACCATTGATTTCGCAAGTGTCACTTCCACATTTGCAACTATTTTTTCTTTCTTTCTTTCACTTTAACAAGTTTTATTTCCACATTATCTTCACTCTAGCATGTGTCACTTTCACTTTATTTAAGTTTTAACAAATGTTGTTTGCACTTTTCTCTTACTTTTGGCATGAGAAGCGTTGTTGGCATGAGAAGTGTTGCACATTGTAAAAGTAGAGTTATGGTTCATTTCAAGAGGAAAATTTGGTGCCAATGCATCCTATCTATCATATAGACATGTATTAGACCCATCTCAAACGTTTTATGCCCTCTTGTACTAGTGTCGTCGCAAAGTGTATCCTAAGTATCACACTTGGAGGAGAGTATTGTTTTGTTGTCGCATCGATGGGATCATGTTGATTCTAATTGTTGAGTGTTTAATATTGTGTCATATAATGTGCTAAGTGTGTGATCATGTTCAAGTCCAACCTTGGTTTCATCTCTACCTCACTAATCCCACACTTAGTCAAATTCTAGAAACTATTATGCCTGACCAACCTACATTTTCTCTACCCCTTTGAATTGTGCAGTATGCAGTTCTAAGCATGCATCCCTTTCTCTTGGAACTGCAAAATGCACAATTACTACCTGCAAGGACTACTCATTACGTAGCCACAGTGCCCAACAAATTCCTTTTGAACTCCATAACTACATAATCATGCCCACATCTAGTCTCCTTATGCAGACTACACAATTGCAAGCAACATTCTATCTCCATGGCTTCCTGAACTACACAACCATTCAATCCTTTAGCCTTCTTCTGAACTATTCATTGTGCAGTTATAGTGGGAAAACCTACCTCACTATGGCCCTTAACTGCGTCGTCTTGTCTCCTAGACCTTCAATGCTATGCATTGCACAATCCCAAGCATCAATACCTCACTACTGGCCTCTAGAATTATGCACTATGCAATCCCTCAGACTTTCTCCCAGTCTAGTACCTAGTTCTGACTCAATCAGTGACTTTCATGAAGCAATATAGACTAGGAGTTTTTTGGACTAATTTCATCTTGTCATGAGTAATTTTTAGTTGTGGGTGCTACATCTTGACATGATAGGGTGATGCTGGGAGAGGAAGAGAAGGAGAATATGCTAAAATAAACTTGTGAATATGGAACCATGACGAGGTCATCAAGCGAGAAGATGAAGGGACACCAATTACAACAAAAGAACAAAGATCAGGACCACATGAAGACTCCATACCATTCAACCCCTTGGAAGATGAAGAAAAGAGTATATCGTTCATGAATATGAAGTACTAAACATACCTCTCTTGAAGATTGAAGGAAATGCAGCAAGAGGAACAACTTGTCATTGCCATTTCATCATGGAGTCCATGTCATCATTGTCAAATTGTGACTTGTACTAGTGCCATCACAATGTCATGTGTTTCCATGTGTCTTGCAACATCATCTATGGATGTAATTACGTAATTATCAAAATGAAAGTACAAAATGTCATGTATGGAATTCCAAGAGTCATGTGTGGAATATCAAAAGTCACATAGCCATATATGGACAAAAGAATCTTTAGGAAAATTCCAAACGTCATATAGAAGTCCAAAGGCCACATTAGAAGTCTAAGAGTCACAATGGAAGCTAAGGAGTCATGAGCATATGAAAGGTCATTCCTCTTGTTATAAATACACCTTCATAACTCAAGCACATGCCTTTTGGAGGCTCGGCATTTGGAGAACTAGCCTTGGCTTCTCTAGCCTAGCATAGAATAGAAGATCATTCTTTAGAGAAGAAAGAAGTGACTTGATGTTTCACTATTGGAACTATAGGTTTTAACCTTGTACTATAATTACTTGCAAATGAATTCTTAAAAGAAAAAAATATAAAATTGTGAGAACATAAAATAAATACATAGAGATTTCCCCTGGATCCCAAAACTAGAACTACCAGATTGATTTTTCATTATGCTCCTTTCTTTGTTAAAATACATATATATACATGTTGAATCATTCATAAACCACAATCCATTAACCTTGGATTAGAACATAATCATAGTTCCCTTGACCGGATCTACAAAATACCATGGGTAGAAAACTATCATGCCCAAAACCATAGGTAGGTCTGCACACCTATTATAGGGTCAAAAAAAAAAAAATCTCGAGGCGTTATCCCAGACACCATGTAGGGGAGCTACCACCCCCCTACAAACCCCCCTCTTGTACCCAGCACAACAAACAGAGGGGGCTATCGTCCCCCTGTGACCTCCCTGCATGTGCGACTAGTCGTGGAAAGAATATAACACACACCCAACATTCTCCCACTTGTTTTTTATTTTCCACACAGGGGGTCATAGGAGAGCTTAGTCATTGGTCCAACCCAAAAAACACCCATTGTTTCTCTACTTCAAGAAAACTTCTCAATGCTCACCAACTTTGTCAATGCATCTGAAACATTCTTCAAAGTGTCTAGCTTTACCAACAACGCCTTTTTTTCCTCAACCATATCCCTCACAAAGTGATACTGAACATCAATGTGCTTTGTCTATGAATGATAAGCAGGGTTATTTGCTACGCAAATTGCACTTTGGTTGTCACACTCTATCCTTATAGCTCATTGTACCAACCCCATATTTGAACACAATCTTTGCAACCAAATTGCTTCCTTGCTTGCATGAGTGGCTGCCATGTATTCAGCCTTTATAGTTGAAAGAGCCACTACAAGTTGTCTTTTACTCATTCAACTGATTGCTTGATCAGGAGCTCAAGACCAAGTGTCGAAAAATGCTCAAATTTTAAAGTGCTCTGATTAGGTTGGAACCTGAATGTCTAGATAATTCTCATCTTCTTGATTCTGGTGCCATGAACAGTTCAAAAAACCGACATCGTATGCAGAAGTTATGCCAATTTGAAAATCGCCCAATAACCTTTAATTTTGATTTTTTTTTATAAGAAAAAAATTGAAATAGAATATTCTAGAAAGTATTCCTTTCAGAATTTTCCATTCAGGGTAACCAATAGAAAGGTGCCATGTGGCAAGCTCGGAGGCTACCACGTGGCCCCAAATGGACATTGGAATGGTTGTTTAAAACTTTTGGTATGCATTTCAGTGGGTTAAACCCACAACCAACCACTCTACAGTGCATCGCTAAACTATTAGCCCGCAACCTTGGTTCTTGTTTACAAAGGGCCGAAACTTATATCTAAAATTGTAGTATGTTTCATTTGTGGCAGAAATGGGCCAACCCCTTATCATATGACCACATGCGCGGAACTTGGAGTTAGAACCCAACGGTCATGGTTTGTTAACCAAAATTTGTGGTCACGTGCCGTTTAACTGCCAGTCAACTAGCAGTCTGCCTGGTGGTTTCAGGCAAATTTGGCGGGCTGCCTCCAAAATTAGTGGATTGTGCCAAAAATAGCGAGATAAACTATAGTTGTTCCACCAGGGGAAACAAGACAAATCTTCAGTTAGCCATAATTTTGGCTAGGAAATACCTTTTGATGCAATTTTTTTTTTTTTTTTGATTTTGGGTCTCTTAGACCTTCTAGATCCATTGGCATAGGTTTTACAGTGAACAAAGGTCATCTTCAGGTGTTTTTTCTTTGGGAAAGTTTCAGGGCCACTAGGGCCATTTCAGTGTTTGAGCTATGCTGGGCTAGGTTCATCTATTTGAGGTGAAACAAAAGCCTATTTCTGTTGTAAAGAACCTTCTAAATTCAATGAAGGTGTTTTAAGAACCATTTGGAGACTTCTAAAGGCTGAGATGCTGAAGGGAAGTTTCAGGCAGCCTAGAGCCATCCATGAAGGAAGGCCTAGATCGAGGATGAAGTGCTCGTTTTGAGCAAATGGACAGTCATTTGTTGATGTTAGATATGTGTTGGAGACATTAGCAGAGGTTTTAGTGAAATTTTAAGAATTATAAAGGATTTTGTGCCATTAAGAAGCTCAGGGAAGCTTAGTGCACCTACTGAAGGAATCAAGTCCAAGCGAGCCTAGATCTGCCTCCATAAAGAGGACAGCCCTGACAGGGATGTATATACTTTTTCTAAACCCATAGGTTCAGTCAGTAACCTTTTGGAGTTGAGTGTGGAACTTGTAAAATAATTCAAGCCATAATACCAAAGAGCCAAGTCTAGTTGACTAAATCTTTCAAGAGACGTATCCCACGAGATTGGGGTGAACTCCTTATTAAATTATTTTTTTTCTGTGTGATGTTTATTTTCTTCCTTATATGTCTGATATATATGTTTAATATCAGCTGAAACAAATAAAGTTAAAACACATAGACAAAAGAAAAGACATACACCTCTTTCAAGCTAAAATTCTACATAACGTTAAGTTCAAGCAAGGTCTTTTTTAATTAAATCTGAGTGTTTACTTCTATTATTTATTTAGGTAGAGTCTATAGAGGGTCAGGTATCTTCTAGATCTCATCCTCTCTTTAGAGGTGACATATCCAGTAAATTCCACTACAACCTATCTCTGTATTAGAAATAAGAAGTTCTCACATTTTCAGATTTGAACTTGGAGTATTTTTGTACTCATTTACATAATTGAAAATAGATACCTTGCACCCTTTTTCAAGTACCTTCCATTTTTAGATCAGGTTGGTATCAGAGCACTTGGTTTGCTTGATTGACATCACAATAGCTTGATTGTATAGCTTGAAAGGTGTTTAAAGTTGTGTAGAAGATTGACTTCTTTACTATTTTGCAAACTGCATGTTGTTTGAGTTTGCTTGAGCTCATTTTGGGATAGTTGATGTTGACCCTTTCCAAGAGTTGAAGACATTTGGTCAAAAACTTGTCATTGTTGAAAGCCTTGAGAACTTTGTTTGAAGTTATTTTTGTTATTTGACCATTTACATGATGTCAATTTCTTCTTCAAGTGTTTCCTCCTTCACAAGGTTCTTTGATGAGGATATGAAGCGTGAATTTCTTATATTGAAGGATATGGTGCAGATCCTGTTTGAGGATAGAAGAGAAAGAACAGAGCTTCATGAGAAATTGTTGGCCATGAAGCAGGAGAAGGAAGAAATTCTTCAAAGATTGCATGATATGGAGTTGTAGTTTCATCAAGCCCAAGAAGCTTTGACCAAGAACATGCATGAGAAATAGGTAATCCATTCTAATTTGTCTTCAGTTTCCTCCTTAGAAAGATGTGTTGGATCTTTCGAAAAGCATACAAGAGGAGTAGGATCTAAGTTAATGATTAAGATGGGTTATGAAGGCAAAGGATTAGGAAAGCATGCGCAAGGCATGATTGAACCCCTTTCTGTTGAGGAACGACCCAAGAATCTTGGACTTGGTTATGTGCAATCTAATGGCGAAGACTCAAAAGCCATTAAGGCATGTGAGGCTAATTCAAAGAGAACTTTTGTTCCAAGTTCCATGAGGCAAATGTGTCAAATTTGTTTCAAATATGATTTCCATTGCTTTAAGCCTTTGTTGCAGCAAGAAGATGGTAGACATGCAGCTTATGGCAAGCATGCAATTTTAGGTAGTTTTCAAGACAAGAATAATGATGTTAGTCTGAAATTGAAAACTAGAGCCTCTACTAGTTCATCTCCTCATGGAGGAAAAAAGGATGAGCATACAAAGCAACACAAGAGGTATACATCTTCTCATGATCAATTTGATTGTGTTTCTACAAGGCATGAAAATTTTATATGCTTTAATGGAAGAAAGTTTTCTTGTACATATTGTGGTCAATTTAACCATCATGTTTTGAGATGCTAGATGAGGAATAAAACGCACAGGAAATAGATGAAGCAAAGACTACCTTCAAAGAAGGTGCATAAGATTTGCACTTTTTGCCAAAAGAAGGGACATGTTGTCTCTCATTGTTGGACTTTACATCCAACTCATCGTCCCACACACATGCAGCAAGAGGACAAGAAGATTGGAAAAGATGGAACCACGGATTCCACTATTGATGTAGAATAGAAAGTTTCCCATGAGGAAAAGTTGCAGCAGCAAAAAGTTGCCATGAAAGTGGCTTGGTGAGAAGTGGATGGACTTCTTGACATAGTAAGACATAGTCCTTTTGTACATATGTAAATTTCAGATGTATGCATGTATTCTATGCTGTAATATATTATTTGTTTTGAGCCACCTTAGATCATTGATCAAGGCAACATCGTTCAGTTTCATTCTGTAATTTTCTTGCCATAAAATTTTTGTGTAAGTGCAAGAAAGACAGTTGTGGATAGGAGGACAAGCCCATTCAGGAAGGGAAATGTCAATTTCTTTCCATTTACGGTTCAAATTCATTTGTCATGCAAAGAAAATGTTTGAATGGCTAAAGAGAAGAGGATGTTCAATCTCTCATTGTTTGTACTACACTTTAGTTCAGCATTTTAGTAAGCTTTTGGGGACCAAAAGCCTCTCGTTTTGGAGGTGTGATCAGGAGCTCAAGACCAAGTTGTTGAAAAATACTCAAATTTGAAACTACTCATATTGGTTTGGAACATAAACAACTGGATAGGTCTCGTCTTCCTAATTCCCGTGCCGTGAACGGTTTGAAAAACCGACACCGTATATAGAAGTTATGCCAATTTGAACATCACCCAATAACCTTTAATTTTGAAATTTTTTATTAAAAAAATTGAAATGGAATATTCCAGAGAATATTCCTTTTAGAATATTCCCAAAATATTCCATTCAAGGTATCCAATAGGAAGGTGCCACGTGGCAATCTTGGAGGGCACCACGTGGCCCCAAGATGGACATTGGAACAGTTGTTTAAGACTTTTGATATGCATTTTGGTGGGTCAAACCCACGACCAACCACTCTACAGCGCAACACTTTACCGTTAGCCCACAGCCTTGGTTCTTGTTTACAAAGGGCCGAAAATTATATTTAAAATTCCAATAAGGTTCATTTGGGGCGGAAAAGGGCCAACCCCATATGATATGACCATGCGCGTTGAACCTGGAGCTAGAACCTGGCGGTCATGGTTTGTTAACCGAAATTTGTGGTCACATGTTGTTTAACTACTAGCCAACTAGCAGTTCGCCCGGCTATTTCAGCCAAATTTGGTGGGCTTCCTCCAAAATTGGCAGATTGTGCCAAAAATAGCAGGATAAACTACAGTTGTTCCACATTTAGTGGAGTTTTTAAGGGGAAACTAGACAAATCTTTAGTTAGCCATAACTTTGGCTAGGAAAGACATTTTGATGTGAATTTTTTCTTCATTTTGGGTCTCTTCGACCTTCTGGAGCCATTGGAAAAGGTTTCTCACAGCGAACAAAGGTCATCTTCAGGTGTTTTTGCTTTGGGAAAGTTTCAGGGCCACTAGGGCCATTTCAGAGTTTGAGTTGTGTTGGGCTAGGTTTATCTGTTTGAGGTGAAACAAAAGCCTATTTCTTCTGTAAAGAACCTTTTGAATCCAATTAAGGTGTTTTCAGAACCATTTGGAGACTTCTAAAGGTTGATATGTTGAAGGGAAGCTTCAGGTAGCCTAGAGCCATCCATGGAGGAAGGCCTAGATTGGGAATCCAGTGCTTGTTTTGAGCAAATGGACAGTCATTTGTTGATTTCAGATATGTGTTGGAGACATTAGCATAGGTTTCAATGACATTTGAAGCATTCTAAAGGATTTTGTGCCATTAAGAAGCTCAGGCAAGCTTAGTAAACCTACTGAAGGAATCAAGTCCTAGGGAGCCTAGATCTACCTGCACAAAGAGGATAGACATGACAGGGATGTATATGGTTTTTCTAAACCCATAGGTTCAGTCAGTAACCTTTTGGAGTTGAGTGTGGAAATTTTAAAATAATTCAAGCCATAATCCCAAAGAGTCAAGTCTAGTTGACTAGAGCTCACAAGAGACGTAGCCCACGATATTGGGGTGAACTCCTTACTAAATTTGTTGTTATGTGTGATTTTTATTTGTTGCCTTATATATCTGATATATATTTTTAATATCAGCTGAGACAAATCAAGTTAAAGCACATAGATAGAATAAAAGACATACACCTCTTTCAAGCTAAAATTCGGCACAAAGTCAAGTTCAAGCAAGGTCTTTTTTAATTAAATCTAAGTGTTTAATTCTATTATTTCTTTAGGCAAAGTCTGTAGAGGGCCAAGTAGCTTCTGGATCTCATTTTCTCTTTAGAGGTGACATGTCCGGTAAATGCCCTTACAGTCTATCTCTGTATTAGAAATAAGGAATTCTCACATTTTCAGATTTGAACTTGGAGTATTTTTGTACTCATTTACATAACTGAAAATGGATACCTTGCACCCTTTTTCAAGTGCCTTCCATTTTCAGATCATTACTCCTCGAAATAGGTTAAACACATACCCACTTGTAGATCTTCTTTGATCTAGATATCTAGTCCAATCTTCATCAACAAAGTCAAGAATGTCCAAAACTATGTACAATTCTTGTCTTCCTTAGTAGCACAAAGCATAATCACTAGTGCCATGCAAATACCGAAAAGCCTACTTCACTATTGTCCAATGCTCCTTCCCTAGTTTTTACATAAACTTGCTCAATAATCATGTTGCATGTGTAATGTATGATCTAGTACATACCATTGCATACATCAGGTTACCGACTGCATTTCCATATGGAACACGGGAAATGTCCTCTTCCTCTTCTTGTATATTGGGACACTATTTAATAGATAACTTTACACCTACAGGAATATGACCTTCACATATTTGCTATCCTTCATATTAAACATCTGCAGCATTGTCTCAACATGCTTCCTTTGGTTTAACCAGAGATTCCTCTTTTCTTAATCTCGTTTCATTTCCATGCCCAAAATATATTTTGTAGCATCAAGATCCTTCATGTCGAATTCAGAGGAAAAGTGGGTCTTCATATCCTGAATAATTTCTTTTTCATTTAAAATTAGCAACATATCATCCACATACAAGACCAAATAAATAACACGATCACCAATAATTTAAAATATACACATTGGTTTTCTTTATTTCTGGAGAAGCTAAGTCCCTGTATATATGTATCAAATTTCTGACACCACATCCTTGGTGACTCTTTTAACCCATACAAAGACTTTTTTAACCTACGTGCCAATTCTTTCTTACCCTTCACTACAAAGCCTTTATGTTTCTTCACATAGATTTCTCCTTCCAGATCCCCGTGAAGAAATGTTGTCTTCACATCCATATGTTCCACCTCAAAATAAAAAGCAACAACAACAAATAAAAGTAATCTAATAGAAGATAACATGACAACAGGAGAAAAAATATCACCAAAATCAATTCCCGACACCTGGGAATAACATTTTTCTACCAACTGAGCTTTTTATTTATCCACCTTTCCTTTGCATTCATCTTCTTCTTAAACACCAATTTTCTTCCAATGGGTTTCCTTCGAGCCGACGATCCCAAGCCTCATTTTTGTCCAAAGATGCCATTTCATCAACCATGGCCTCTTTCCATAGTTTTCCATCCTATGAATCTATTACCTCCCTGATAGTTCTAGGATCATCATCAGTAATAGATAGAGAAATTTTGAACATAAATTAGATGGACTATACCTTTCTGGTTTCCTTCTCTCTCACATTGATCTTCTCAAAGCTGGAGTTTGTGGCTCTTCATCTTCTAATTCATGTTCTGTTGTAGATTCTGATTCTTCCTCATTTATCTCAAACTCTATCTTCTCAAGTTCCTTTGGTAGGACTTCATGTTTAATAACATCTTTCACCTCTCTAAACACCACATCTCAGTTGTACACAACCTTCATTATTTTTGGGTTCCAAAGTTTATTTCATTTTAAATCATTCTTATACCCAATAAAGATGCACCTTTTAGATTTACTATCCAACTTGTTTCGTTTCTCCTTTGGAACATGTACATATGCATCACAGCTAAATACCCTCAGATGTGAAAGAGAGGGTTTCTTACTAGTCCATACCTCATGTGGAGTCTTATCCTCCAGCAATGATGAAGGTGATATGTTAACTAGGTTACATACAGTCTCCACTCCCTCTACCCACAATTCTTGTCCTAACTCGACACACTTAGCATGCTTCTTGCCTTTTCCAACAACGTCCTATTCATTATTTCTGCAACTCCATTTTGTTAAGGTGTGTATGGAGTAGTCTTTTTTCATGATATACCACACTTCTTATAGAACTCTTCAAATTCCTTCTTGTAGAACTCTCCACCATTATCTATCCTCAACACCTTGATCTTCTTCTCTATTTGATTTTCCACCAGAGACTTAAATTCTTTAAACCTGTCAAATACTTCAGATTTCTTTCTGAGGAAATATATCCATGTATTCCTTGAGGAGTCATCTAAAAAGGAAAATTAGTACATAGACTTACCTAGTGATGGAACCGACATAGGTCCAAACACATCAATGTGCACAAGCTATAATATCCCTTTTACCCTCTTTTCACTAGAGGGGAAACTCACCCAATTCTGCTTCCCATATACACAATGTTCACAGAAATCAAAATCCACATAGAAATTAGACATACCTTCTACCATACCATTACCATGTAGTATTTGAAGGCCATTCTCTCCAATATGTCCAAGCCTTTGATGCCATAGCATGACATTTTCTATAAAGACCACTAGATTTTCTACTCCATTTTCAGGAACCACAAAACTATTGCACCCATCAATAATAGTACTACCTAGAAGCTTTTATAGAGTTTCAATCCAAACTCCCCACATCAATATTATTTCTCCTTGAACCATATTGCAAGTATCTTTCTCAAACACTATTTTTACACCTACTGTTAGAAAATTATATATTACGGAGCAATGGAACACATAAAATATTGCAGAAATATAAACACAGAAAATACATAAAACAAGAGAGACACAGATATACGTGTTGACCCAGTTTGGGCTACGTCCACCCCGAA
>APFE031705567.1:26617-69711 GCA_000404065.3 Pinus taeda | reverse complement strand
AACATAATAACGAGAGCCACCGAGAGATGATACCTGAGCAGGTCCCCATATATCTGTATGCACAAGCTCTAATTTTTCGCTCTTCTTTTCTTTCCCAACTCTTAGAAATCTGACTCCCTTCTATTTTCCATAAATGCAATTCTAACAAAAGTCCAAATCAACATTCTTCAAACCCGACAACAAATTCCTTGAGTGAAGAATCTTCATCCCATTTTCACTCGTGTGTCTGAGCCTATGATTCCATAATGCTGCATCTGCTCCTTTGGAAGTTAAAGCATTAACAGAGTTAGAAATACCATTGCATAAATACAATGTACCAACCTTTTTGCCTTTTACTATTACCAGGGCTCCTTTGGTGACCTTCAAAGCTTTATCTGTGAAAGTTGTCACACAACATTCACCGCCTAACTGCCCTGTTGAAATTAGATTTTTCTTTAGATCTGGAACATGCATTACCTCCTTTAGAAGCCATCGATTTCCATTTTGTTGTTTTACAAGAACCTTATCCATTCCAACATTTTTACAGGGTTTATCATCACCCAAATGAACTTGTCCAAAATCTCCTTGAACATAGTCATGGAAGTATTTCTTATCAGGTGTGGCATGGAATGAGGCCCCTGAATCTACCCCCCAGGAATCAGTAATATTTTCGAAAGAAAGAATCAAAGCATCTTCTAACACCTCACCTGTCACATTTGCTTCATGATTGTTTTCTTGTTGTGCATCTCCTTATTTTCCCTTCTGAGATCTACAAGCTTTCTTTAGGTGTCCTTTCTTTCTGCATTTCTAGCACACTATCCTCGATCTGGACTTGGATCTACCTTTCCTTGATTTACTGCGATATCCTGAGCTCTTTCCTCTTTCCATTTTTCTTCCCCTAGACTCTGCACTCAAAGCATTACCTGATGTCTCACTGGAGCTTTTCCATCGCATTTCCTTGTTAAGGATAGCACCGACAACATCTTCAAACTTTAAAGTACTAGATCCAGAAACAGAGTTACTAATGGCCATTACTAAACCATTCCAACTTTCTGGTAATGAGCACAAGAATAACAAAGCTCTAACTTCATCATCAAATTTTACCCCTACATAACATAACTGACTTGTAATAGTATTAAAATCATTTAAATGGTCTGCAACAGATCCACCTTCTGACATCTTCATACTAAATAACCGTTTCATAAGAAATACCTTGTTTAAGGCCAAGGGCTTTTCATATAGTTTCTCCAACGCCTTAATCAAACCCTCTTTCATTGTTTCCTTCGAAATGTTAAAGGCAACCAACACTGCGAGGCACAACTATATTGTTCTGAATGCCTTTCTATTGAGAAGGTTCGATTCTTCATCTGTCATACCTGTTGGCATCTTTGTTTTTCCGCCCAATGGTAGGTATAGATCTTTCTGATACAGATAATCTTCCATCTACATCTTCCACAGTGAGAGGTTTTGGCCATTAAATTTCTCGACCCTAAACTTACCATCTTCCACCATTGCTCCCACTCAAACGCGGAACTCTTCTTTCCTGCGAGTTTATCAGCCAAATAGACCTTCGGCTCTGATACCAGTTGTTAGAAAATTATATATTACGGAGAAATGGAACACATAAAATATTGCAAAAATATAAACACAGAAAATGTATAAAACAAGAGAGACACAGATATACGTGGTTGACCCAGTTTGGGCTACGTCCACCCCGAACAACCAGATCCATTGTAATATCATTTGTTTTCTCTCACAGTCTCACCTCTCTACTTCTCGCTCGGAGAATACACATCTATTGCAAAACCTCAATACAATGCCCTCATATGAAGAGAGGGGTTGCCTTCTAGGGAAAAAAACCCTAAACTAAACATAAGTTATACTGTCATATCATTCGCCTAATGAACGGCCTAGATTGACTAGAAATTACTGTACTTTTACAAGGCAATTTTACATCTATTTTTAGCTTCAGGGGGGGGATCGGCCCCCTGGGACCCCCATGAGGGGGACAAGTCCCCCCCGCATGGAGGGATGTACAAACTTCCTGGGGTATACATCCGACTGAAATAAAGACCTCTAAACAATCATGCTCCACATCCAACACCTGCATCATCCATATTGCTTACATAAATCAGATTTCTGGCCAATGCAGGAATATGCAAAACACCAAGTAATGTTCTAATCATTCCACCTTGCAACTTTAGCTTGAATTTTCCATATCTAATGATTCTAGCATTCCTATCATCCCCTAAGAATACATCACCACCAACATATTTCTCATACTCACAAAACCACTCCCTATTAGGAGTAAAGTGAAAGGATGCACTTGATTCAATCAACCATGCCTCATGATCTACATGTGTACTTGAAGAAGAAGCTAGGTACACATCCCAACCTTCATCTGAAATGTTTTTGCCTCTACATAAGGAGCATCATCATATCCCTTTTCTTTCTCAGGAGCTTTAGGTCTACAGTCCTTTTTGTAGTGCCCTTTATTTCCACATTTCCAATATGCCTTTACAAGTTTTTCTAGAGGTTTAGATCTCCCACTCGAGGACTTACTTTTTACTTCTGTTCTAGAACCGTCCTCATACAAATAAGGCATCTCCATTCTATCTCTTCATACTTTTTTTTGTCTAATCTCCTCTAAGAATAAGAATGATACTATTTCATCAAACTTCAAGGTAGTTGTATTGCTACCTATTACAATAACTAGACTATCCCATGAATCTAGTAGAGAGCTCAACAAGCTGATGCACTTATCTTCATCTAATTTTACATATATAATATATATATATATTATATATATATAATATATATATAGATATATATAGATAGATAGATAAAAACTAGCTTACCACAGTATTAAAGGTGTTTAGATGCTCTGTCACCAAGTCTCCATCCTTCATCCTCAGGTTTTACAAATTTTTCCTCAAGAACATTTTGTTCACCAAAGAATTAGATTGGTACAAAGTCCCTAACTTGACCCAAAAATACTTTGACATAGCTTTCCCTGATACATTCAACATTATTGAATATGAGATACACAACCATATTGTGCTCTTTTCCTTCCGATCCAAACTCATCCAGTCTTTTATTAACATTGTCGTTGGTTTAGTACCTGGATCTAGCACAATCCACTAATCTTTATCCACCAGTAGATCCTCAATCTTGATCTTCCACAACTCAAAACTATGACCATTAAATTTCTCGATCTCTATCTTTCCACTAGTCTCCATATTCTTTCACCACGAGAATCGATCCCGCAAATCTCCCACTGAACCATGTCTACCACAAGCTCCAGAAAAAAACCCCTCGCTAGAAAAGGCATCCTTTTGAATCCAAAACAACTTTGATACCAAATGTATGTTTTAACCATGTACAAAAGTTACTTGCAAACAAATTCTTAAAATAGAAAATATACAATGGTGAGAACATAAAACAAATACATAAATATTTTCTCTAGATCCCAAAACCAAGACTACCAGATTGATTTTTCATTATGTTCCTTTAAATGTTACAATACATATATATACATGTCAAAGCATTCATAAACCCTAATCCATTAACCCTGGATTAGAACATAAACGTAGTTCCCTTGACCGAATCCACAAAATGCCATGGGCAAAAAACCATCGCACCAAAAATCATGTTCAAAACCCATACAAAAAACTATAACTAGGTTTTCCCACCTATTATAGGGTCAAAACAAAAAATCCCAGGGTGCTACCCCAAACCCCATGTAGGGGGGCTACTTCCCCCCTACAAACCCCTAGACAAGGGGGGTTGTGCTGACCCCCTTGCATGTGCAATTAGTCATGGAAATAATATAACACACACCCAATAGGAACCAATGGCTCACCAATGTAATTGTATACTAAGATCTTTCACCTAATAATCAATTTCTTGATGAGCCAACACATTTTCATGAATGTGTCATGAATGTAGTAACACTATTCTTTATATGATTGTGGTATGTGTTTTTTTCACATGTATTAAGGAAATTGAACTATTTCGGTGGCTTTAGTACTTATCTTGTTGAGTGTGTATTTTATTTCTTTAATGATTTTTGTGTCTATGTTAACTACTTTTCTAGATAGCCAACAAATTTTTTCATGCTCTCATGTGGCTCTCTTAGGATAGTACTATTACTTCATCCTCTAGACTCACCCTTCTCTCCCCTGGTGAAAGTCTCTTTTTACACATTACAATTGGTGTTTCACAATGTCAACTTACTTGTTGATTTCAAAGGTTAGATGCATACCCTCTTATGTTACCCATTGCAGTTAAGGAAAACCTTTCATTTATGGTGGTTGGGCCTATACTCCGAATGGGGCTCTTACTCCAAATGATGTGAGGTCTAATTGGGACTTCACATTGGGGAGACCCCCTTGGTTGATGGATTTCCAACACCATGAACATGATCTAATAAGGAAGTGTAAAGTAGAACTATGAATTTATATTTAGGTTATAAATAAAAGTGTGTGATGATGACTTAGAAAAAACACAAAAAAATATAGGCGACCAATATGTTGGAAAAATACAATAAATAATGATATAATACTAAATTTGTGCACACTACATTTTAAAAACATGGTTTTTAGTAAGTGAAGAATGTATGTGAAACTTATATATGTGCATGCAAATTTAAAAGAAATAACTTGAGAGACAAATCATACAAGACAAACCAAAACACCAAAGGTTTCTCACATGTATATATCAATGTTGGTATACAAATGAACTATAAGATATACAACAATTATATTAGTATTGTGAGGATAATGTCTCTAGTCATCTAAGAGACTATTGCATGAGTTCAACTATACCAAAATTACAATCTAAGAGAAATAAAAATGAATTTCTATAAAATTCATGTAAATATGTGTGATTGGGACTCCCCAAGCGCTATGATTTATAACATAACTCTTGTTTCTCTAGATGATCTTGAATGCGATTTTCACAATCCCAATGTTTACTAATTTATACAATGATAAGAGAGATTAAATGATCAAGGGCGATAGTGGCTAATAATTGACGTTGTTCACATATATCAATGATGATCATCATTTTTTTCCTTTAAATAAGGGCTCTGAAGATGCATATGGTCTTGATCAAACTTCAATGATCTAACTAAGTGCACATATGCTTGTGACATGGAACACTAAGACATTGTTTCTGAGGTGGCTTGTTGAATTATGTGTTGAAATGTTTTTTGAGCTAGTGCCATGAGGATCAATAACTTTTTCCAAACCAATTGTTTTTGAATATCAAGTAGTGGTTATCATGTGCAAGTGATTGGGCATGGCAAGGAGCAAATGTTGGTTATGTGACAATGTAGCACAACTAGTCCTAGAATTTTATCCCACATTTTTTTTTTCATTCTAGGCTCTAGATAATGGCCATATTGTAATTTTTGTTCATTGAAGAATATACAAGGCTTGGGGTAGAATAAAATAAATTGATGTATAAATCAAGGTGATTACAATAGCCACATGTATAAGGTAATTAAGTGTTGATTTAGATATGATAGCTGATTTATATTTATAGAAACATTTCCAAGCATCTATTACTTGCATGTTTGAGTTATTATTATTCACATATAAGCACCCAATAATAGAGAAGACGAAAAAAAAAAAGGAGAGGGGAGAGTCAACCAAGAAAACTTATTCACCTCATAACCAATCTAAGTATTATACTAGTAGGGACTTCCCTATAATTTGAGAATTTATTTTCTATTTAACAATAATTAAGCTACACAATCATTAGTCTTCATCGTTGTGAATAAGGTGGATATGAAAAGGATACATAAGGAAAACATTTAAGCCACATGTCCCTAACAAGTTATACTTGCCCAAGCTAAAACATAGTCTAGACATTTCTATTAAGTAACAATGGAAATGATTGTATTTACAAAAAGGACTTAAGTATATAAAATGCAAAGGAATACATTTCATGGCACAACCACAAAATAGTACAAACTAAGAATTTATAAAATCATCATTATTTTTGGTTCATTGGTTTGAAGAAGAGATTAAGTAGCATACACATGAAAATCAATGCGACATGAAGTTGTCATTGTTTAGAATATTTATACTAGTTTCCTTGCCAAAACAAAATACTGGCTTAAAATATGTATATCATGTAAGTTTTAAAATTTTATAATAAGTAATGCACATGCATATTGTTAAGAAAATGGAAAAGTAAACAATAACATTCACACAAAATATTCAAAGATTTTCCCTCGAAACCTTTAATTGGGAAACCAACAAATGTTTAGAACTACACCTCTAACTCTCATTGTGATTTCTAAACTTCCATGGATATTCCTATTACACAATAATTTATCACCGCTTTCACTCCTGGTCTTCTCACTATGTCATGTGTCCAAGTCAAACATGCTTATGATAGACAAATGCTCTCCTATGCTTCCAATTGACCCACTTTTCCTAAGTTATCTGCCTCATCGCGGCTATGCGATTTATAAACACGCTGAAAGGTGCTCTGAATAGTCCATTCGCGCTACCAAGGTGGAAGTACATCTGATTCCCCCGATGGCCCAATTTTAAGCACCAGCGCAGGGCTATGTGTTTCCTTCAGCGACGATCTGACTAGTTGTACTGATCACTAGCGATCTCAGCACTGAATCCTAGTTATGTACCTGCGATGATCCAGATTGGGCGAATTTGTTCCAACAGTTGGCCTTCCAGATGACTCCAGACCTGGTTGTTAGAATTGTTTATGTCACCCTTCCCTCCCTGGTGTGGCAGTTCCGTCAATTGTGCTACCTTCCTTTTGGATAAGCTCACTCTTCCACCTTTCATGGAGACTCCTTCTCCTATTTAAACTCTCACCATTGCTATGCATTGCTAGTTTTCTAATAGTTGGCTAGTTGAGCAGTGCTGTTAGTGTTTTGTGAGTTTGCTAGATAGCTAGTGTGAGTGTGGCAAGTGTGGGATTGTTGATAGCTTGTGGAAGGTTGTGAAGTGCCCTTAATCTTGTGTAAAGCTTATGAGTGAGAGAGCTCGTGTATGATGGGAGATCCATCTCCAAAGAGTGAATGCTTGAAGAACATGCCGGCTGGAACCTTCTTAGAAGGCTTGTGACGTCAAGACTTTTGTTGTAAGCTAACTCTTATTTCATTATTAATGCAATCAATGATGTTTTCCTATGTCTTGTATGAAATGTACTTGATAGCTCATGACTTCTTGACTTTCTGAGTAAATAGTTCATTGTTGTTTCCGGTTACGTGCTTTGTTGTATTTCCTTTGCTTTGTTTCAAGTTGATCACTCATTGAGGAGAAGGAATCAGAAGCTAGAGCAACGGAACGGAACTCCATCGACCACCGGTTGAGGTAGGCCTCCAACCTTAATTGTTTAGGGAAAGCTATTGTTGATCTATCCTTGTTTGTGACTAGACCCACTCTAGGGCTAGAGGGGTTGCCTCTGTCCGCAGAGGGAACACTTTCCTGCATCACAAATTGGCGACTCCACTGGGGAGCTTTGGCCTTTGTTTTTTTCTTGTTTGCTCTTGTCTCGATTTTTTGATTTGGTCTCTTCTGAAGTTTGGGGGATTAGTTATCAGTCCTCTGAGTTTCCTGGGTTGATCTGGGAATACCCCTGTTTGATTGAAAGATTGATTGTTTTTTATTTGGGAGTTTTGGTTCGCCTATCATTGTTTTGAACATCATCGCGAATTTAATTTTAACATTCATGATGTCATCGCGCTCACCCCTTTGTAATATCCTGTGCATTTCATAATTACACCTCATAGTCGTGATGGTTCTGAAATTGGACCATTGCGGGAAAGTCGTGTACTTTCGCACTGACATCGTTTTGTTGTTGCGGCTAATTCTTTATCAGTGCTTGTTGCTTGTGTATTACTTGCGCTAATTGCTGTAGAATTGATTTTCTCAATTCTGCCTCCTGAGTCCATCAGTCCTACTGGTCCCTTGCTTTTCTCACTTGCTTGATGACTTGTTTTTCACTGTTCATGGTGAAGGCACTCTCTCGTAAGCGTTGTTGAATGAATCTTGTTTTTTTGCTTATGTGACCTAGATCATTATTTCAAGTTCCTTGAATCTGCTGGCTTGGTTGCTTGTTTGCTCAAGGTTCGTTTGCGGCTTCTTGTTGGTTTGATTGAGCCTTCCCCTTAGCTTGTTTTTGGTTGATTGTTTAGTGAATGTTATTGAACCAATCTTTGGCATTGATTCGATTTCTTTTCGCTACCAAAACATAGATTACAATTGTTTGGATCAACCGGGCTTTTGCACAATTGCTTGTTTCTTATTTGTTTCTTCTAGATTTAAAGACATCAGAATAAAAAAGATTGCATTCATTTGGTGTACGAAAGTGAAAGTGAATTTGCATTTCAAGTTTGCATATTGGAAAGCGAATGATAAGATCTCTCATTACTAGTATCCATGCACTTTAGGGATTAATGTCTATATGAATTGAGTGACTTTCTTTGTTGTCTTGGTTTTCTTGGTTTGGAAATGATCTCTCTAACCTCCCGTAGGTAGGTGTTCATTGAAGAAAAAGGATTTTTCATTCATCCTAGCTGCATCCTAGGATTTATTATATACATACGGTAAGGCCTTAAAACTGAAACATAATCCAAGATCAACTCTAAAATGAACTGAATAAATCTAACAACGCATTGGAACATAACGCACACTATTTAGAGGTCTAGGCTAGAGACGTGCTCTAGCATCATTAAACCTAGTCGCTTTTGTTTCCACTCAAGGTTGGGTGATTCCTCCTTCTGTGACTCAATAGTGGTCTAGTATAGAATTGTGGTCCCATGTACTGTAGAGTATATGTTGGGAGACCCCACTAGGTTTATCATCCTTTATCCATAGGAAGTCATGTATGCCGCCTTACAGACCGTAACGCACCGAACACAACATTCGAGAATATTGACTACCGTACGGAAAGTCCTTGGTTTTCATATGACTGCCAAGGTGAATATGCAGTTTTACAGATTTTCTGGTAAACCTTTTGCCTAGTTCTTCAGAGTAGCCACTTTCGCTCCTTTTCGGACTCCCTAAAAGAAAAGGTTCAATTGAGCACTTGTCACTTCAGGCTCATTAAACATTCGAAGGAAACTACAGTCATCTTTTGGTCCTTTTCTTGACTCTTTAAAGATGAAAAGGTCAAGTTTTGTTCTTGTGTCTTAAAATTTATTCGGCCACATTCACATTTACCCTGTTAGATCTTGTTTGCGTTAGCTTGAGTAGGGTTCTTTCTCGTTAGTTTTCCTAGGGTTTTTGAATCGAATCATCCTGGCGGAATCACCGATCCCGTCTCCTGTTCCAAGTGACCAAAGGTGTCCCTCTTCTGTTGCTCCTAAGATACCGGTTGGTAGTGATGCTCTCCCTATTATTTCGAGTATCCAACGAATTAACTCTCGTGCTCCAGAAGATGAGTCTTACGATATTCATTGGAACCCCATTTGGGAGCCTTCTGAAGAAAATATTCCGGGTACTCCTCCTAGTGTTTCAGTCCCAATGTCTTCTTCTGACATGGATGATACATCCTCCATCATGAGTGAAGGATTTGTTGTGATGAGCGATGAAATTCCTATCCCAACAAAAAATCCACCCTTTAGTGTCACCCCTCTCGGTGTCACACTGCCCTTACGCTATAGGGCTTTAAGGGATGTTATGGGTTCTAGGACCTCCCTTACGAGTTTTATGTGGTCTCATACCATCACTCCCACTTCAGAGTCTTTTATTCCTCAAATTCACAATGTGTCTGTCACCTTAGTCCCGAATATTCCAACTGTCTGTGTGGCTTCTTCAACCCCTATTGTTGGTGCCGTCACTGCATCCTCAGCTGTGACCACTATTGCTGGACCTTCCCCCGGATTGGCGAATAGTGGCCCATCGGTATCTACATCTGGAGTTGTTCATCCCACACTTAATGCCCCATCTTCTTCTGGTACCATTCCAGCAGGGGGCCATACGATCATTATTTGCATGCTCTTCAGAATCTGGGCCCACAAGGTCTGTTTCATTATTACAATTCTCAAAGAGCTCACCTTTATCACCCCAGACCTTTGCCATCTCAGCCTATGGTTGAGGTCACAGTCTCGCTATCTGTTTCTTGGGGTACCACCGGTTATGGTGGTGGCCAAGTACCCCCTGTGAGTTTTCAAGGACCACCTTATCAAGGTCAGCCATCTTACACGCAACCCTCCTATGGGTAGCAGTATTACAGACAACTTGGAGGCCCACAAGGACAACCCTTCTAGGGACAACCTTCAGCTTCTAGTGGTTCATCTTTTACTTATCTTGGGAAACCCTCTGGTAATCCAGGACAACCTTACATGCAATAAGGTCAACCTAGTGTCCAGCAGGGCTACCCTTCTGGGCAGGTCAGTCAGCCTTACGTACAGCAAGGCCAACCCACTGTCTAGTCTGGTCAACCATCTAGACAAGTTGGCCAGCCTCAAATCCAATCAGGTCAACCAACTGTCCAGTCTGCTAAGCCATTCAGTCCGTCAGGACAGCCCTCAGTTGTGCAAGGACAACCCAATACCCAGCAAGCTCAACCTTCTGGGCAAATGGGCCAATCTCAATCTCAACTAGGTCAACCTTCTAGCCAAGTGGCTTAGCCTTAATTCTCTCAAGGACATCTTTCTGGGCCTTCTCAACCGTGCACTCAAATGATTGTTGCTTCTCAAGCTCCACCCAGTTTTCAGCCCTAGTCTGGGCTCCGGACCCAATCCGGTCTTCAAATGCAAGTTGGATCTCAACTTCAACCTACTTATCAAACGCATCCTGGCCCTCAGGCTCAGTTTGGAGCCCAGCCGCCTTATGGTTTCCAACAATCTCAAGGGAAAACTCAATTTGCCCCGTATCAAATTATCAACAACTACAGGTGAGTCCTTATCCGAATTACCAGCAACTGTGTTGGTAATCAATGGAATGCTGGGGGGGAAATCCAGGGTCAGCCATCCGGTTATAGCTATAACCCCTATGGAGAAAATCCCTACGGGTAGAGCCCTCCTGGGCCAAACCCATCTTGACAAACTTAGTGTGGGCAACAAGCAGTTGGTTGGAACTCTAGTGCTACCTCCTACCCACGGCCTCAGATGTCCTTTAATCCTCAGTTACCCTTTTTAGCAACATTAGAGTTACTAGATGTGTCCAAACTGACCAATGATCCTATCCTTCATAATCCATATTGGCCACCGGTTCTAACTAAGATTCCCGATGATTGTCCCAAATTCGATGGTAAAGCTAGAGAAGGCCCCCAAGCCCATGTTATGACTTATCATCTATGGTTTTCATCAAATTCGTGGCTTGATGATTCAATCCAGCTCCGCCTTTTTCAAAGAACCACTCAAGTAAACCTGAGAATGATGTTGCTCGAGAAAGCTTCCACTAGGTCAAAGATGCAATTACTGACAGCCCTTCATGCACGTAATGAGCCTGATCACGTAGACAACAACTTGATCTATCAATCAAACTGAAAAATGTGTCCATGTATGCCACAATAGGACCACGGAAGCCAGACTCTATTGGCTGCCCCAACTCTGCAACACATATTTCCAGCTGCACACTGTCAATATAAACATCTGTAGGCACTTCTATGAGTTCTTGTTTCAATGGAGGAAGGATTTCCAAGATGGTCGCCAGTATGTTAGCACTTGAAATTTCACCTTAGGCTGAGAAAGGTAAACCTCAAGGCTACATCAAACCATTTAGCCTTGTAGCTAGCCCTACGGGGCAGGAGAAGGCTCTCTCCAATCTCTCTCGGAAAATCTTCAATAGATGAGATGACCAATAGGGTAACACTGATATTAGGCTAGTAAACTGATCAAAGAGTTTGATTTTGGGGTTTTTGGGGTGTTTGGTGGCAAATTGAGGAGAGGGCAATTTTGGGTGCGGGGATTGGACACAGTTTCTGCAGGGGGTTCCTTGGGGCGAGGTAGGAGACAGCGTTGATGCCTTTAACTGAAGTGGATGATCAGGAATGAAAGGAAGAGAGCTAAAGAGAGCAAACAATGACTTTGAATTCTCTTTAGACAATAGAAAACATTGAAATTAAACTAAGAAACCGGATTCGTCCAAAACCCTAGACGAATCGTGAATCGGACGAATCGGACACGATTCTATCCTGACACGTGTCATGATGGCAGGACTCGTCGTGTCCTTTTTCCCCACGTCGTGTCAGCTCGTGTCAGGGAAAAAACAAATCGCGTCCGGTTTTTTGGAACGAGTCCTGGTTTATTCTGAATCGTGTCACGGTTTTTTGCCTGTTCGCGGGTTTAAAAGGCGTCGGTTTGTAAGAATACATGTTTGCGAGAGATGCAGCAGTGGAGGTCGATCAGGCGTAAACAAGAAAATAGAAAATGTGTGCACCATTCTGCAAATTGTGCACCACTTTCTGTTTGTAACCCTTTCCTTCCTTTCTTTCTAGCAAACAATTTGGATCAGCCAAATGCCTCTGCCAAGTTGATAATAATTCACATTACTAGTATGCATATCAATACATGTTTTTACTATTTCGTTATTTTTTATATATTAAATAAAAAACCTATGATGCGTTTCAACTATTTAATTGATTATTTATTTATTTAATTATATATTAAAATAGAACATCATCGATGATGGCATGTGCATTTTAGATATTTTTATTTAATTATATTTTAATTAATTTAAACACCACTCATGCCTCCTCTGTCGTTTAATTTTTATTGGTCAAAGGCCACCGCCAACCAGACGAACCGCATTTTATTTGAATTTATTGTGTTATTTAATTACATATTAGATAAAACACCACTCAACCTTGCATTTGCATGTGAAATATTTATTCACCAAGGGCAAGGGCCGGTGCCAACTAGATAGTCATAGAACGTATTTCTGCATAATATATTATTCGATCATCTATTAAAAGTAAAACTCTTGAAATGTTTAAAAAATTTGTCACTCTATTAAAAGTAAAACTCTTGAAATGTTGAATATTAAAATTTGTGCAAGAAATATCATAATATCTAATTTTTAATATATATATATAAATATATTTTAAATATATATCTATATTTAATAAAAATAATATATAACGTGTCCTAACGTGTCCTGTTCCGGGGGGTCAGCGTGTCCGAATCCGACACCACGAATCTCGAATCCTACGTGTCCCGAATCCCCGTGTCAGGTGACTTAGAAATTAAACAAACTTAAAAGCATAGCATGGCAAGCAAGAATTCTTACTTTAACACTTCATTTGTTTAATGTGCAAAAGTAAAGAAAGGAAATGAATCACATAACAAAGCTTACAAGAACATTGAGAAACACACCATCAATACATGAGTCCACAAGAATCCCAAAGAGGACTACAAAACCCTGGTCTTCCTTAGCCAAAAATTGCAGAGATACAGTAAAATAATACAATGATAGCTTCTCCCTCAAGATTCCAACCTTCCAACCCTTGAAAATGACTAAGAAAATACATAATATAGGCAAGATAACACCTTCCCTTGCCTCTAGGGGTCAAGCTCATCCTTCTAGGAGCTGTTTCAACCACTTCTAAACTAAGCACTACAAACTAGGTAGTCAAAACATCTTGCCTCTATAAACTTGGAAACCAATTCATTCATTTAATTTTTACCCTTTTCATGAATGAATCTTCTAGAATAGGTAAATAAGTGTCATGGCAACATGAAAATACATTAATTACATCAAAGAGGGTGAAAAATCCCATCTCAAGTCAAAACTGGTCAAAGATGGGCGAATTCCTGAGCTGTAGATGAATTTCCTGTGAAAACTGCCCAACATGTCGTGCCTCCCTGCGTGACATGTCGCGCACCTTTGGAGCCATGTTTGGGGCACTTGAAGGTGGAAAAAGTGGGCAAGAGTAGGCTTGTTGGAAAGTTCTGTGAGTCTACTTTCCAACCCAACTGGAATTTTTTGGATTTGGAGTTCATTTTCCTTGTCAAAAATCAATTCTCCCAAGACAGCTTTCTGCAGTTCAAAAGCAATTATGCATGACATGTCGCGCCCCCCTGCCTGACATGTCGCGCCCCTTTGGAGGCTTTTGGAGGCCTTCCCGGTGTCGAAATTGGGTACAGGATAGCTCGTTGGAAAGGTCTTTGAGTCTACTTTCCCACCCATCTAAAATGTTTCAATTTGGAGTTCATTTTACCTATAAAAATCAAATCTCCCAAGACTGGTCAAAAAGTGCCAAATGAGGCTGCCTCAAGGAAGAGTGTTGTTGCAGTCAACTTTTGAATGCCTTCCTCAACCCCAAATTGAGCTCTTGATAGCTCATTAGAAAGCTCATTGTGTCTAGTTATCATTTTCCCCATCAAGAAAAATCATTGGGCCAACCAAGCTAGGAGAAAACGTGATTTTCCCAAGGTCACTTCAGAGGTGTCTTTGATTCTCCTGAGGCAACGGTATTCTTGACATTTCTCTCAAACCATGACACCTGTGCACAAAGTGAAGGATTTTTGTCTTCTTTGGAATTTTTTGGACAAAAACCTCTCTCAGTTTCCCAAAATGCATCTTTTATTTCTCTGGAACATTATTTGAGTGTGACTTGTCCCAATGTGTGAAACAAGGAATTTTGTCGAAATGGAGCGAAATGAAGGGGATAGGGGGCTTCTAAATTCTTGGGGAAATTTTCTGGAGTGGGGAGGGATGTTAGGAAGCAGGGGAAAGTGGAATCTTAGATATTGAGTGAGGGGAAGGGGTCCAAAAGGGAAAAACACAGGCCCAACCTAGAAAATTGCCAAGTTGTATTGTACTAGAAACTAGGGTTGTGGGAAAAAATGACGAAATTTGACGAACGAAGGGTGGAAGTGTTTGATAAGGATTTTAAGGATAGGGTAAGGTGTAATGAACATCTGGATACAAGTTTGATGATGATTGACGTCCAAGAGAAATTGGCTTCAAAACCCTAGGAAGGGAAATGAACTTGCCTAGGCGCAACTGAAGCATGAACAAGGTGTAAAATGACTCATTAGACACTGACATGATAATGAAAACCCTATGAATGATGATAGACTCAGCTGAATAGTGACATAGGTTGGCATTTGGGCAACTTTTAAAAGAGTTAAAGCAAACCCTAAACCTAATACCTAGTGACCAAATTTTGCTTGAAAACTCTTTGAAATGACAAAATTTGACCTTAAAACTCTGAAACCACTTTGTAAGAGTATATTTGATCATCGGAGGAAGGCTGGGAAGACTGACACTAACATTGGCTCCAATGGGGATGGTAGCTCCTTGGAGGTGCCAAGAACCTCAGACCTCTGGGAGATTAGACCAGTGCTTTCAACCATTGGGCGATGGAGTCATTATTTACATATGTGACCCAAACCGGGACAACTTTATTGACTTTAACAACTGACTGAAACTTAATTGAAACTTGATTCAAACTAACTTGATCTCAAAACTGAAATGACTAAAAAATGACTTAACAATCTTCAAGCAAACTAAAACAAGATGCTGCCCTTATGGCTGCTTATTTATTTACAAAATCTACCCTACTCTGTTGTATAAACAATAGATCAGGTAATACTGAAATGCCAGATTAACCACTCAAGTAAACCTGAGAATGATGTTGCTCGAGAAAGCTTCCACCAGGTCACAGATGCAATTGCTGACAGCCCTTCATGCACGTAATGAGCCTGATCACGTAGACAACAGCTTGATCTATCAATCAAACTGAAAAATGTGTCCATGTATGCCACAATAGGATCACGAAAGCCAGACTCTGTTGGCTGCCCCAACTCTGCAACACATATTTCCAGTTGCACACTGTCAATGTAAACATCTGTAGGCACTTCTATGAGTTCTTGTTTTAATGGAGGAAGGATTTCCAAGATGGTCGCCAGTATGTTAGCGCTTGAAATTTCACCTCAGGCTGAGAAAGGTAAACCTCAAGGCTACATCAAACCATTTAGCCTCGTAGCTAGCCCTACGGGGCAGGAGAAGGCTCTCTCCGGTCTCTCTCAGAAAATCTTTAATAGATGAGATGAGCAATAGGGTAACACTGATATTAGGCTAGTAAACTGATCAAAGAGTTCGATTTTGGGGTTTTTGGGGTGTTTGGTGGCAAATTGAGGAGAGGGCAATTTTGGGTGCAGGGATTGGACACAGTTTCTGCAGGGGGTTCCTTGGGGCGAGGTAGGAGACAACGTTGATGCCTTTAACTGAAGTGGATGATCAGGAATGAAAGGAAGAGAGCTAAAGAGAGCAAACAATGGCTTTGAATTCTCTTTAGACAGTAGAAAACATTGAAATTAAATAAACTTAAAAGCAGAGCATGGCAAGCATGAATTCTTACTTTAACACTTCATTTGTTTAATGTGCAGAAGTAAAGAAAGGAAATGAACCACATAACAAAGATTACAAGAAGATTGAGAAACACACCATCAACACATGAGTCCACAAGAATCCCAAAGAGGACTGCAAAACCCTGGTCTTCCTTAGCCAAAAATTGCAAAGATACAGTAAAATAATACAATGATAGCTTCTCCCTCAAGAGTCCAACCTTCCAACCCCTGAAAATGACTAAGAAAATACATAATATAGGCAAGTTAACACCTTTCCTTGCCTCTAGGGGTCGAGCTCATCCTTCTAGGAGCTGTTTCAACCACTTCTAAACTAAGCACTACAAACTAGGTAGTCAAAACAACTTGCCTCTATAAACTTGGAAACCAATTCATTCATTTAATTTTTACCCTTTACATGAATGAATCTTCTAGAATATGTAAATAAGTGTCATGGAAACATGAAAATACATTAATTACATCAAATAAGGTGAAAAATCCCATCTCAAGTCAAAACTGGTCAAAGCTGGGCGAATTCCTGAGCTGTAGGTGAATTTCCTGTGAAAACTGCCCAACATGTCGCGCCCCCCTGCCTGACATGTCGCGCACCTTTGGAGCCATGTTTGGGGCACTTTCCGGTGGCCAAATTGGGAAAGAGTAGGCTTGTTGGAAAGGTATGTGAGTCTACTTTCCAACCCAACTGTAATTTTTTGGATTTGGAGTTCATTTGCCCTGTCAAAAATCAATTCTCCCAAGACAGCTTTCTGCAGTTCAAAAGCAATTCTGCCTGACATGTCGCGCCCCTTTGGAGGCTTTTGGAGGCCTTCCCAGTGTCAGAATCGAGTGAAGGATAGCTAGTTGGAAATTTCTTTGAGTCAAATTTCCAACCCAACTGGAAATGTTTAATTTGGAGTTAACTTGTCATGTCAAAAATCAAATCTCCCAAGACTGGTCAAAATGTGCCAAATGAGGCTGCCTCAAGGAAGAGTGTTGTTGCAGTAAAATTTTGAATGCCTTCCTCAAACCCAAATTGAGCGCATGATAGCTCATTAGAAATATATTTGTTTCTAGTTATCATTTTACCCATCAAGAAAATCATTTGGCCAACCAAGCTAGGAGAAAACGTGATTTTCCCATGGTCACTTCAGAGGTGTCTTTGATTCTCCTGAGGAAACGATATTCTTGACATTTATCTCAAACCATGACACCTGTGCAAAACATGAAAAAGGGTTTTCTTCCTTGGAATTTTTTGGACAAAAACCTCTCTCATTTTCCCAAAATTCATCTTTTATTGCTCTGGAACATTATTTGAGTGTGACTTGGCCCGATGTGTGACACAAGGAATTTTGTCGAAATGGAGAGAAATGAAGGGGATAGGGGGCTTCTAAATTCTTGGGGAAATTTTTGGGAGTGGGGAGGGATGTTAGGAAGCAGGGGAAAGTGGAATCTCAGAGATTGAGTGAGGGAAAGGGGTCCAAAAGTCCAAAACACAGGCCCAACCTAGAAAATTGCCAGATTGTAGCTAGAAACTAAGGTTTGTGGAAAAATGAGGAATTTGGCATATCTAAGGGATGGGAAGTGTTTGATAATGTATTTTAAGGATAGGGGAAGGTGTATGAACATCTGGATACAAGTTTTGCTGATGATTTGACCGTCCAAGAGAAATTGGCTTCAAAACCCTAGGAGAGGGAAATGAACTTGCCTAGGTGCAACTGAAGCATGAACAAGGTGTAAAATGACACATTAGACACTGAAATGATAATGAAAACCCTATGAATGATGATAGACTCAGCTGAATAGTGACATAGGTTGGCATTTGGGAAACTTTTAAAAGAGTCAAAGCAAACCCTAGACCTAATACCTAGTGACCAAATTTTGCTTGAAAACTCTTTGAAATAACAAAATTTGACCTTAACACTCTGAAACCACTTTGTAAGAGTATATTTGATCACCAGAGGAAGGCTAGAAAGACTGACACTAACAAGACCCTTTAAAGGAAATATTTCCTTCTGATGAATCCATTATCGAGACCATGTCTCTCGAGGAACCCCCTTGGTCCGATCACCACCATCATTCCTTGTTTCTCCCTACCCATCGAAAAATGCTTACCTATCTCGAGCGGTTTGCTCCTTGTCTCCCCTCGCAACCCCTTCAGACACCCATTCAAGTTTATCAAGTGTCCTCTGAAGGGAACATGGGAAACATCATGCAAACCCAGCCGATCAACATTTCTGTTAATCCAGGGATTTTCAAGCACATCTATGTTGGAGTAACTTGTACTCCTGAGGAGATTCAACTCTATACTCATCTTTTTTGTGAATTCAGTGACGTGTTTGCTTGGTCTTACAAAGAAATTCCCAGCATCGATCCTAGCATCGTGGTGCATGATATATGTACGTATCTGGGTGTTATGCCTGTTTGACAGCGTTTATGCGTCGTGCACCCCCGAAAGGCTGCATCTATCAAAGCGGAAGTTGAAAAGCTTCTTAAGGTTGGTTTCATCTACCCCATCCCACTCACAGATTGGGTCTCCAATATCGTCCTTGTGACTAAAAAACAGGGCACCATCAGGGTCTGTGTTGATTACCATGATATTAATCGAGCCTGTCCCAAAGATAACTACCCCACACCCTTCATTGACCAGCTCATTAATGAGTGTGCCAGAAGTGAAATGTACTCATTCATGGACGGCTTTTCTGGTTATAACCAGATTAATATTGTGCTTGCCGATCAACACAAGACTGCCTTTATCTATCCGAGGGGCACTTTCACCTACAAAAATCTCCCTTTCGGTTTGAAAAATGCCGGTGCTACCTTCCAACATGCGATGTCCTATATATTCCATGATATTCAAAACATTGTCCAACCTTACCTGGATGATCTACCAGCTCATTCAGCTAAACACCAGGACCATCCCACTCACCTTCACGAAATCTTTCTCTGTTGTCAACATTACTGCATCCAGCTCAATCCACATAAGTGTTTCTTCTACGTCGAGTCTGGCAGACTTCTCGGGTTCATCATCTCCCGAGAGGGCATCCCTTTGAATCCCCTTAAAGTTGAGGCCATTCTAAATCTCCCCCCCCCCCCTACTTCTTCGCAGCAATTCTAGAGTTTGCAGGGCAAAGCGAATTCTTTATGACACTTCATTCCAAACTATGCCGAAGTGGCCAAAGGTTTCATGTGGTTATTAAAGTGGTACACCCCTTTTCTTTGGGATGCTGCTGCTCAAGAATCCTTAGAGCGCCTCAAGGTCCTCCTTGTTTATGCTCCGTTGTTGCGTCCTCCTAATTATCATCGTGACTACACTCTATATCTAGCCGCTGCCGATACCACTATTGGCATGGTTCTCATTCAAGATGATGACGATGACACTGAGATGTAATTTATTATCTCAGCCACAATCTATTAGAAAAGGAATCTCGATACGCTTACATCGAGAAGTTGGCATTGGCCGCCGTTTGTGCCATCCAACGTTTCCGCCATTATATCTTATTGCACACTATGAAAGTGGTTTCTGATTACAACCCGATGATGTACACCCTGTCACGTCAGTTGCTGGGGGGCAAGTACTCAAAGTGGATTGTTATCCTCCAAGAGTTCGACTTGGAATTCACCACTGCCAAGTCTAAGAAATCCATTGTCTTTGCTGAGTTTCTATGCTCTTTGCCATCTCTTACCGTGCCCTCTCGGTTAGGGGACCATATTCTGGACGAAACCCTATTCTTAATCAGCACCCTCGATCCCTGGTATGGGGATATCATTGTCTATCTACAGACGTCCTCTTTTCGTCCCAATGTGTCTAAGGATGCTCAGCGACGAATTCGCCATCAGTCTCAGCCCTATTGTATTATTGGGGACACCATGTACCGTCTCGGCTCCAACTCTGTTCTATGCTAATATTTAATGTTTGAGGAAGCTAAGCGAGTTTTAAATGACTGCCATTATGGCGCCTGTGGTGGTCACATGTCCGGATATGCTACTGCTCAAAAGATCCTCCGTGTCGATTACTTTTGGCCTTTCATCTTTAAGGACTGGATTCTTGATGTCTGCTCCTGTCACGAGTGCCAAATCTACCAGCGGAAGATGCGTGCGCCTCCCACTCCATTGCACCCTGTTGTTACCGTTGACCCTTTTGCAAAATGGGGCATTGATTATATGACCTGTAACCCTCGCTCAGCCAGGGGGCATGGGTATATCATTGTTACCATTGATTACTTCACAAAATGTGCCGAGGCGATGCCCACACTATCTGAAGACGGGCACACAACAGCACAATTTTTGTTTAATCATGTTATCTTACGATTTGGAGTTCCTCAGGTTATCGTCACTGATCACGGTAAGCATTTCCGTAATCATATGATGACTGAGCTACCAACCCAACTAGGCTTGCAGCATGATAGCTCGACTCCATACTATCCTCAGGCCAATGGCCAAGTAGAATCCATCAACAAGGTTCTAGTTACGATGCTTCAATGCACCATTGGCATGCACAAGTCTAACTGGCACTTGATGTTGTTCTCTGCCTTATGGGCCTACCGAACTTCTGTGAAGGATGCCACTGGTTTCACTCCATTCAAACTAGTTTATGGACTGGAGGCTACCCTTCCCATCGAGTGCGAGATCCCTTCTTTGAAATTAGCCGTCGAATTACTCCCCGACACTACGCCGGTAGAAGAATGCCTTCTTTACCTGGAATGGCTAGACGAGACTTGTCAACTGGCATCTCTAGCTATTGAAGCATAGAAGAAGATAGTGAAAACTCACTTCGATCATACTGTTCATCCTCGTTCTTTTGTTGAGGGAGATTTAGTCCTGCTCTACGATCAAGCGAATGATAAGCTGGGGGCAAGCAAATTCGAGCCCATGTGGCACGGGCCCTATATTGTATGTGAGTTTTGCAGAAAGGGGCCTATGAGCTGATTGATTATGAAGGGAATCCTCTGGATAAGCCCTGAAATGGGTTTTACTTGAAAAAATATTATGCGTGAATTCCATGCACTCTGATTTGTACATACGTGTGTTTTTAGCAGGTGTGTTGTGCGTGTGTGTGTTTTCATGTTATTGGCTTGGTGTGTCGGCATGATTACCACTTATTGCATCTTTTTGCTTCTTGTACAGATGTCTGGTGCACCTTACGTTGGTTTCGCCGATGGTGCCTGCCGCAGTACCCACAACCTATCTTCTGCAACATGGGTGATCTACGATCCTCATGGTGAGCTAGTAGACCTTCAAGGTGTTTCTCTAGGTTGTACCACAAACAATGCCGCTAAGTATAGTGTTGTTATTGAGTTACTAGCCGAGGCGATCAATCTCGGTATTCATACATTGGTTGTGAACCTAGATTCTCAGCTTGTCGTCCACCAGCTCAATGGGCGATATTCCATCAGAGGCCAACGGATTTTAAGGTTGTATTTACGTGTTAAATTGTTAGAAAGGAATTTTGATTTCATCACATATCAACACATTCCACAAAGGTTAAACGCGTTAAGTGATGCATTGGAAAACCATGTATTAGGCAAACATTTACGTAACATGTAATAAAGACAGCATATAAGAAGCATGTAAAACACAAAAAAGTATCATAGGAATATGTATGTACATATATATATATATATATATATATATATATATTATATATAATATATATATATATATATCTCGTGTGGCGCACCAAAGCACTCAAAAATAAGTGTATGTGTCCCAATAGAGTCTGTGTTCTCCATACATCCGAGACACATGTCTCTCAAAAAATCATCGGCAAGAAATAAACCTAGGTATCTACTGCGTCGGGTTATGCTCCCTATAGCACACCGCCACTCATTCCACCCACCTCAACAGGCGGTGCACCCTAGGTTTCACTCCTACTTTGTGGATCTGCAATGCTACAGGGACCTCCTCGACCCCCATGTAATCAAGGATCCCCGCCATCAGACCCTCAAGGTTTCGAGCCACTGTCTCCATCTCGTCATCCTCCGGGGGAGCCAAGGCCAGTGCTCTGACGCCCTGCACATCCCTTCATGCCTCTGGAGCCAACCCAACGGGTCTCACTGGTCACACATCTGCAATTCCGTAGCATTCATTATTAGGAAATATACATGAAAAAACATAACATCATAAAAAATAAAATGTAAAAATAATGTGATCAAGTGTCTTACCACCATCATCCCACTGCTCTCCAGCAGGCAGCTGCATGTCAGGATCTCCGTGGAAGTCCATGCCAGCTTATGGCCAATCCTTGATGAAGATCACTTGGTGCTCCAGCCACTCTCGAAACAGTGTCCTACACGACACTGGTCGTCCGCCACCTCCTCGTGGCATGACATGTGCCCACCATGTAGCCCTAGTCTCACGTGGTCTGGACAAATCCAAATCCATGTCTTGCAACTACAATGCCGGCACCCGCTCCAGCATGAGTGGGACTAAGATGGACCCATAACCAAACTAATTCGTCTCTCCTCGTCGGAAGTTGGTAAGTTGCCTCTTCATATTTACCGTCACTGTGTCTGCCCAGTTAAACATGGTTGGATTAAGACATTCGAGAGCCAGCCAGAGATTGGTCTTCGAAGCCTCGTGTTGGGGTTGGGAGCCCGCTTCCCATGTCACCATGAATAACATAGCATGAAGGACTACGTCCTCCACTGTCAGGATTGCCACCTTCCCGCTTTTCATTTTGAATGCTCCTGGGCACACTTGAGCCATCAGCATCTCCAGCGAATCACCCCCGGGTCACTGCCCCTCTAGAATAGGCCTCTCGCCATGACGGGACAACCCAGTCAAAAAATATATGTCTGTAGCATCAAACTCGATATCCCAGCCTCGGATGATGAATTTCCCATCTGTGGGATTCCAGGCTCGGATCAGTAGCTCCAGTAAATCAGGTTATGACCGAAGGTGCAAAGTGAGGAAGAATTTGAGCAATCTGCATGCTCGTAATGCATTTCGGCACCCCACATTGGTGAAAGCTTGAATATCATTGTCATCATGCACTCATTCTTGCTGGACAAATGCCATTAAAGCCTACATGACGAAAAAAATGAATTAGCACTTCTTTTGCAAAATTCAATGTGTAATTTGCATAAAAATATAATTTCGCATCGTCATCGCGTCTGTTTTTAAAACATACGCGATGACGTGAGGTCGCTAGTTCTATTTTTTCGTGGTCATCACAGAAGCACATCACTTTTTCGCAATGATAGGAGTGTGTTATGTGTGAATTTTTTTGGTCATCGTGGACCCGAGGGGTATACCCGCGATGACCGAGCGACGGAGCCCAGTCCAAAAATCTGCCTAAACTAACCAATTTAAACAGTCAAATGCATGAAAAAGATATTGAATTGAAGCGCAATACGAAGTCTATCTACCTGGATGGAGTTTCGGGGTGAACGGTGGATGAATGAGTTCGAAATTAGCTCACCAACTTTGGTGCTCCAAAATGCTTCACAGTGGAATGAACAGTAACAATGGTAAAAATGGATGGACTAACCCCTTTTTATAGTAATTTTTGGAAATTAAAAAATTATATTTTATAAATGTGGGTTTCTTCTCATTTTTTATCACATGGTTAGGTTAAAATTTTCTCTTTCAACTATGCTTTTACGTATATTGATCATTTTATATCGAATGGGTTTACATGCGATGTGTTTTGTGCAAAGCTACAGGTAGTGGAGTGTTGTGTACACTTGATCCATGAAGTCATCTTTAAGCACTTTTCTGACTTGAAAAATGAAAAGATTGCCGAGTCGTTCCTCTTGACTCATTAAAAGTAAATAAGAGGTGGTCGCCTTTAAGCTCTTTTATGACTGTCTAAAAACGAAAAGATTGCCGAGCCTTTGTCATTTCAAGCTCGTTATTGGTTACGAAACAACATGATTTTAGTCGCTTTTCTACGTTTTCAGGTCAAAGTCACTAATCATGAAAAGTACTCCTTGATCGTAATGGTCGGGCGGTTCTTTCGAGTATCATTTTATACTTTTTTGGGCTCGAGAGACACAAATCTATGAAAAAGGACCCCCCTGGAGTTTTCTTTTCCATGTCTTTTTCAAACTCTCTAAACATGAAAAAGACTCTGAGTTTTACCTATGTTAGACTCATTAAACCTTGATGACATTGGACTCGTCACCATGAAGAGACTCGAGTTGCTCCTCCCTAAGGCTCATTAAACTATTACTAGGTTGGATTCAACAGCAGGTTTATCATTGATTGTCTATGGCAGCAAGTCACTCTTGAACCTCGACACTTTTGCTTCTTGTCTGCTTGGGATATCCATACATAGTCATTTTGCCTTCCATGGGTTGGGTTGTCATTTAGCTTCATTCCATCTGATTCATGTCGTTGTCATCAAGCCTCTGATCCCCTGATACCTGAATGCTGCCACCCTTCGGAGTTGTGTCACCAACATGTTCAAGAGTATAATCCTTCTGTAGTTTACACCTCTATCTCCTTCTCTGATACTCTGTTTCGCCATCTACCACTTTTTCCTTATCTCGTGTCATTGATGGGGGAAATATTATGGCCCTCCTGCGACGGGTTGTCTCTTGTCGACATTAGCTAATCATCCAGGAGATTGATCTAGAGATCCCCTTTGGTACCTTAGAGCTTGCATGCCTCAATGGCAAGTTCTTCATCCCTGACAGTCAACTTTCATCATTGTTCGTCAATTGGGTGATTCCACGAGTGTTCGACTTCAACTCCTTTTTCACACTCCGTGGATTGTGCTAGCTAGTACCTTGAGAACCATTGGCATTATAGGTGGTTTCTCTCGCGCTTGTTAACAGTTTCCGTCATTGACCGGTAATCAAGCGACTTTCTATCATGCTTGACCTCAACACATCTACTCGCATGTTAGAATTTGTACTATGATCGGTTAGGTTCAAGACCCCGAACTCAGATTACATATGTTCGGGCTGCATGGATTGGTTTTTGGTTACATGACTCATTGATGGATGGCTGCGACCATACCTTTATCATTATCATGGTCTCATTAGCTGGATGGTTGTGACCATAGCACAGACCTATTTCATATGTCTTTTGGAAGGTTGCGCCCATGCCTAGACTACATGTACTTCAGAGATATTAGTTCAACTTCCGTACAGGTCCTTCCAGATGGTGTTCCAACTCAGTCAGTTTCGTAAAGCATTTCACGCCTCCCACTCTCTCGAGCTTCATATTTTAGGGGGCATCTGTTACACAGTAATTTATCACCGCTTTCACTCCCAATCTTCTCACTGTGTCATGTGTCCAAGTCAAACATGCTTATGACAGACAAATGCTCTGCTATGCTGCCAATTGACCCACTTTTCCTAAGTTATTTGCCTCATTGCGGCTATAGGCTTTATAATCGCGCTAAAAGGCGCTCATGAATAGTCCATTCATGCTACCAACGTGAAAGTACATCTGATTCCCGCAATGGCCCGATTTTAAGCACCAGCTTGGGGCTATGTGTTTCCTTCAGCGATGATTTGACTAGATGTATTGATCACTAGCGATGTCAGTGATGAATCCCAGTTATGTGCCTATGATGATCCAAATTGGGCGAATTCGTTCCAACAGTCGGCCTTCCAGATGACTCCAGACCTGGTTGTTGGCATTGTTTATGTTGCCCTTCACTCCTTGGTGTGGCGGTTCAGTCAATTGTGCTACCTTCCTTTGGGATAAGCTCACTCTTCCACCTTTCATGGAGACTCCTCCTATTTAAACTCTCACCATTGCTAGTTTTCTGATAGTTGGCTAGTTAAGCAGTGTTGTTAGTGTTTTGTGAGTTTGCTAGATAGCTGGTGTGAGTGTGGCAAGTGTGGGATTGTTGATAGCTTGTGGAAGGTTGTGAAGTGACCTTAATCTTGTGTAAAGCTTATGAGTGAGAGAGCTCTTGTATGTTGGGAGATCCATCTCCAAAGAGTGAATGCTTGAAGAACATGCTGGCTAGACCCTTCTGAGAAGGCTTGTGACGTCAAGACTTTGGTTGTAAGCTGACTCTTATTTCATTATTAATGCAATCAATGATGTTTTCCTATGTCTTGTATGAAATGTACTTGATAGCTCATGACTTCTTGACTTTGTGAGTAAATAGTTCATTGTTGTTTTCGGTTACGTTCTTTGTTGTATTTCCTTTGCTTTGTTTCAGGTTGATCACTCATTGAGGAGAAGGAAGCGGAAGCTGGAGCAACGCAACAAAACTCCATCGGTCACCAGTTAAGGTAGGCATCCAACCTTAACTGTTTAAGGAAATCTATTGTTGATCTGTCCTTGTTTGTGACTAGACCCACTCTAGGGCTAGAGGGGTTGCCTCTGTCCATAGAGGGAACACTTTCCTGCATCAAAATTCCACTAGACAATTTATCACAACATATCTGATAAATTATAAATAGAATATGAAAGATACACTCTCAGAGTTTATTTCTCTTTACGTTTCCAAAACTGTAAATTATTGTTTATTGCATATGCATCAAAAATATAGTTATGCAGAAGATAGAGAATAGTGAACTAAAAAACTCACAAACCATGATTCACACAAGATATAACCTAGGAAACCCTTTAGAGAGAAACCTAGCTGGAAGGTGAGGCCACTCTACTCTCTTTCTCTAAATATAAAATCATTATGAATATAACGACGTAAGCCTTGTGGATTGTGGGCTACCATAGTGCATAAATCCTCTCACTGTGCTCTTTAGTTATCCCTCTCAGCTACTTTGCTTGTCTATGGAACAAAATTCACTAAAAAACAATGGAACCCCTTTTCCTCTTAGTGGCTTAGTTATAACATAGCTCGATAGCCTACTAGTGGTTAGGTTTCACTCCTTCAACTCTTAACTAGAGCTATAATATGGACTCTTCTAGAGTTCTTCATCATGATCACGTGGCTAGCCTATTTCCCATGTGTAATGGGTGTTCATGTGACATCCTTTTGAATTATAGTGGTCAAACTAGGAAGGTCAACTTCTGAGTGGCATAACTTTTGCATATGGACTTTGATTATGGTGGATTTTATGTCGTTGGAAAGGTATCTATGTGTAGAATAGAGTAAAAAGGTGAAGTGATAAAGAAACAAATTTTTACAAAAAAAATCCATTTAATGCCTTAATATTCTTCTAGAAAGTTTTAGATCCAATTCGCCAAACTAGGTCCCACTGGTAAAAATGGTCATGTGAGTTGATTTCTCCACTTTTTCCACTTTAAAAGAATCGAGATGGATGAAAAATAATATAATGATCCAATATAGATCACACCTCCCCACTTTTAGAGGCTTTTAATCCCAAAAATATTCTACTAAATGAGATGAGGGAATTTTCCCTCCACCTTCTCTTAGGTGTACCATTTATCCTTTCCTAAAAGTTGTCCTTTCAACCCAATCTATCAAAATTCATACTACCCCTTCCTTGTAGTTATGGACTTCTTCTGCAAACAAATTCCTCTTTCAACTATGTTTGAGTATCTGGTACCAAATCCTCTATAGAAGGTAGGACTTGTTTCTTTTCCTAATCTAGCATAAAAGGCTCATAGAGTTTCATATTCTCTACATTCACAACTAAGTAAATGTGAATGTATTGGGGTAGATTGAGTTTATATGAATTATCTCCCTCCTTTTCCAATATCTCAAAGGGACCATACCACAAAGCCTTTATTTTCTTACTAGGACCTTCTAGCCTCTCTTTATTCAACTATAACAATACTCTGTCTCCCACACTAAATGACTTCTCTATTCTGTTGATCATGTTGTTGGGTGGAATGATTTTTCTTTTAATTCAAAACAACAAATTCAACTCTCATAGTAATTATCACCCTGGGTGGGTTTTGTTATTTCAATGCTATCATGCAAAGTAATTCAAGGACAATGATGAATATTGCTAATGTATCTCAAACTCAATCATTGTAATAACACTCTCAACAATCCAACAGTCTAGTTGTAACACCCTCAAATCTTTCTCTTTAGGAAATAAACACACAAGGAATAATAAAGAAAATATGTCACACAATCACTCTTATTCATAAAGAAACAACACTCTTATAAACCATTCACTCAAACAAATGTTGAAACACACATTTAAATGAAATAAACACACCATCAAAATGTAACAAGAATTAAATAGTTGTCACACTAACAAAAAGATTGGTCCAAGACTTATGTTATTACACAATACAAAGGTTAGAATTCTGGAATCATTAAAGCATGAACAAGATTAACGATAACGATAACAACAATCATACATGAATCATAACTTAGAGGAAATAAATCAAATAGCTACATCACCTTCCTAACTAGTGATCCCTACTAAGAAGGAGGGCCCTTCCTTCCTAGTAGGGTTTGGTACACTACATATCACACAAGCTAGTCAGCAGAAAGGTATGGCACCATGAATGATTGAGATTTGCATTAATGGAACATACATGATTAATATGATGATGCTCTCCCCCTCTCTATGACTCTCTATGTATATCTATATGTGTATCTCCCTTACGCGAGCACACACCTCTTTATATTTTCATATTACAATGATAAGTTAATCATGATAATATTTTGATTATCACGTGATCTAAATCGAGAATACATATTAATATTTTGATAACAATTTCCAAGGTTGGGACAAAGTTGTAACCACTTTTCCAAATTACGATAATTTATCTATGGAAAATCCTAATTGTTTTAGCTGCGATGTCCACAAACATCTCCTTTGGTGGTTGAACTAACTTTCACCAAATATTTTTCCCAATCAGTCAGATTAAAAGAGGTAAGTTCATCCAAAATAAGTGTCGCGTGTAACAACAACATTCAACTAGTCCTTATCCTATACTTAGCGAGGCAAAATTGAAAAGTGCAATCGTGCAACAACATCTTAACATACCACATACCATTTAAAAACATAGTTGTCAATTTTATGATAAAAATAGCTTCAAGAAATAGTTCTCATGCCAAATTATAAGTAGAATTAGATTATAAGGATGACATATAAAAAGCGCATACTTAAATTGATGGTGGTTATTACAATAATAAAATATGGTCTTGAGAGTTAAAAGGGTAAAGAAAAGATAAGAAAATGGATGCAAAAGGATGCCCATTCCACATCCCAACATCTCCTCCCAACTTAAGTATCTACATGTACTCATCCAAACCCTTGTAACTAGTTTATGATGTGTTGAGAATGGAATTCTAAAAAATTGTAGGCTCTTGCAGTATCCATTGAATTTTCTTTGTACCCTTGTGAAAGTACCAATTTCATTTCCCATAATTTATCAATGAGATTATATTGATGTTGATATTGATAGGTGGGGATCCAAATAAGAGGAAATTTGAACCTAAGTCCAACCCAACCAGCCCATTTTTCTTAATGCATTCCACATACTGAGAAAACCTACAAAGTGCTTGTATGAAATTCAGAAAACAATAAGGGTCCCCATCTCTCAACTCCTTCCTGCAAGCATCCCATTTGAACCTATTCCCATCTAATGCATCCTATTTTATCCCTCTAGTACTTCTGAGACATCGCTCCTGTTAGAGTCCTATAGTGATAGGATTCATAATTTTGAATTGGCTAAGGTTAAGCATTGTAATATTCTACATACCTTTTCTTTCTGCAAATGTTTTCCATATTAAAAAATTAAAAAATGTAAAGAGGGTATGTCCTAAAAGATATATCAAAGGACAAAAAGGATAAGAAAATATTAAAAAATGAAAATATATGAACCCCAAAAACAAAAACAGATCATGAAAGTGTGCAAGTCTATATGCCACTACTATTTTATTGCTTTACTGTTTTAAATAATGGTTGTGTGTAGCTTGTCATACATGCCACAACCCATGGTAGTAAAACTGCTTAATCTTGACTATTTCATACTTTGAATTTTATGTTTATAGTTAGAGAATAAAATCTGACCAAATAGTTTAATCTTGGCAGATCATTAGATAGGTAGAGAAAATAAAAGGAGCTCATCAGTTTAATCTGAGCCCTTGGATGAAATAATGTTAGAATTAGATAGCTTACTTTTCAAAAGAAAAATGAACGATAAGGTTTTGCTAGCCTAACTGCACCCAAATAAAATGAAGAAAAAATGTTAGGGTAAGTAATGGGTAAGCAAAAGAAAGGTTGTTGAAGTATAAAGTTGATTAGATAAAAGAACATTTATCATGCTTAATTATATGTTTCAATGTGCATGAACATTTGAGAAAGAAAAAAAAAAATCGTTTATAAGTTCATTTAATTAACACCCATTCATTCATTTCATCCTTATACTTACTAATTTCCCCATCCACAAGTAAGTTCTAGTACTAAAAATCCTTCAAGTCATAAAAGCTCAGAGCATTTCTCTGACTTTTGGTGGGACTAGACCCTTGGCTTAATGACTTATGGACATCAAGTGTCAAAATTCCCATCATAAAATTCATTTCCCTCCATTACCCTAAGAAGACCCCTTTTCCTAAGGTTAACTTCATTTGTTTATGAAAAGTAAAACAACCCCATGTTAAATTTCATTTCATTCAAAATACCCGCAAAAAGATTTTTTCCTAAGTATGAAGTGTATGTAAATAAAGTGCGAAAATATTACATTTATGATTAAGGATATGTTCACTCTGCTCATTTCATATTAATTTTTTAACATAATACTATAATTCCCAAAATACATTTTCCGTATATAATTAAATCCCCTATATAATATCCCAACCCTTAGTTTAGCTATAAACTATAAATTTACCCCATATTCTCGACAAAACCCACTTAATTCACCATTTCTCAGTGAAGTTAACGTAATCTCGTCATTAAACCTGGCCCAGTCATTTGTCATAATTAATCCCAAACCACCATGGATTAAAGCCCTGGGCCCCTCGAAACCTATGATCATATCATTCACGCACATCCCTTGCCTGACTACCGTCTAATCATCATCGCCCACATCCAATGGTCCACAGCCATATCGGGTTCACCCGATGACCGACCGTTACCCACCCGATAAGGTGGTTTTCCCCGGCCCCCCATCTGCTACGTGTCACGCACTAGCATAGATTGGGTGACCCCTTCAAAATATCGCCTCCTCCATAAAAGCAGTGCGATGGCTTGGGAAACCACCTCCCCACCAAACCCGAAAAGCCACCCATTGTTCATTCATAAATTACCCTCCAAAAAGTGATTGTTGCTCAATAAAAAGGTTGAGAATCCCTTTTTCGCCTTTTTTGCTCATTTTCTTTCTAAACATCTGCAAACCATTGCAACACCTACAAAAGTTGAAATCACCAATTGACCTCAAATTCTACTCCTGAAGAAGATGCATATACCCTAATCAACCTCTCAATATGTACTAGAACCATTCAAACTCTTGCAATTGCTGAGAACATCAAATTTTCAGTTAATTCACCAAATTCTACGTATTTGAACAAAAATTACCAGACACCCTTTCAAATTTGAAAGCGTTCAGTCTTTAAAAGTTATTTTAATTAAGTAAAATGAATTGAAATTACTTTAAGTTTAAAGCGCACACCTAAACCCTTCTAAAAGTTTTCGAGCCTCCTTCAAAACCTCTAAATAAACTAGTATTGCCTTATTCAAATCCACAAGAACTGAATTATGGCTACCCCCATCGCCATGGATGTTAGACCTTTCACATCTCACCATTTGGACCTTGACCACCTCCCCCTAGCTGACAAGGATTTTCAAATTAGAGATAAAAGTGCCTATCAACTCCTTCTCAAAATTCATTGTTTGAGTAAGGACAAATATCTGAACCATCTTGATGACATCGGCCTTTGGGACTCCAATTTTCCCATGTACTAGTCTCCACAAGTACATATCTTCCCTGAGATTGTCCATATGTGCCATGCCTATTACATTCCCAACTAGAGAGCTGTAATTTCCCCTGACCAAAAATTTTTGTTTACCATTACATCGGAGTCAATCAATGAGATGTTGCAAGTCCAACCAGGGCCAAACCTGACCTTGCTATCCATTGGGGATTTTTTAGACCTATACGCATTAATTGAGTCCATCAAAATTGGCCCAAATATTCCGAACTTTCATTGTAGAAGAGAAACGCATTCCTAAAGATGCCCCTCCATATGTTTCTGCCATTTTCTCTGAAAGGGGAAAGCAATTTATAACCATGATATCATGTGTTCTGGGTTGTACCACAAATGAATTTGTTGATAAGCTCATCTTCGCCTTCATGTCCATTTTCACCCCAAGAAATTCTCATGTTACTTTGTACAATTATGACCAATTCATAGCTGAAAGGATGCATGAGCAGTTTACCAGAATGCATAATGATAGAGTATTCAAATACTTATTTGTACTTTGCCATATGTTTTTGTATTATTAGTCAGACAAATTTCCCTTCACCCTCCAGAAGCTAGATACCAAAGGCCAACCCAGGTCTGTTATATTTTGGACACCACTTTTCCACAAGTATTCATCACCATACACATATACAGACTTCATTGACTCTTTTTTCCATCTAGTCATGACCATGTTGATAGGAAGCCCTCCACCTAGAATAAGTCAAGAAATCAAAAGAGTTCTCCAATTGTCCAAGCAAAGTAAGGTGGGAGATTGGTACCTTTACCAAAATCACACTGACATAAGAATCTATGGTTGCTAGCTTTCCCCATACAAACTCCCCAAATACCTCCCCATGAGGTTATTTGATCTAGAGTATTATAGGTAGATAATGAACTCTGATGAAGTCAATTTTGTCTCTGCCAAGAAAAGAACTCAATTCAAGGTCAAAAATCAGTTAGGCCCTTTCATTTGCAATTCTAAAGAATCTGGGTAGGAAGCAGATCAAATTATGCAACAAATGAAGTTCCAAAACAGCTTCATGTGGAGGTATGACCCTCAAGGGTTTATTACCAAACTAAGACAAAAGTTCAAATTGGTACCTTACATTCATCACCCCATACCATAGATAGAAAGATATGCCAATCAATATGAATGGTTGGAAAACACTCTCATAGACAAGGATAGCACAAAGGTAGATGTTGAAAATACCTTGTTTGATCTAGAGAGACAACTTGATGAAAGATCACTCTTGCAGGTAACAGAGCAAGAAGGAACCATGAGTACCCCAACTATTTTGCAGACTCCTCAGAATGAGGAAAAGAATCCCAAGAGGAACATAGATAGAGCCTCCATTTCAGGTATGGAAACTTCAAATGTACAAAATGAAGCCTTCCAAAGTAAAAGGCCTATACTCAATCTTGTTTCAGAACAGGAAGACATAGAAGGCTCAGTTGAAATAACTAATATTGAGTTGGACATGAACAAGGACACAACTGACAACTCCATCTAGAGAAACACAAGAACCATCTACTTCACAAACTCAAATGTTGGAAAGGTAGCTCAGTGTAGAAGTCTCCTCATTTAGTAGGCCTGCTGATAAAGATAGGGACATTAAGGATGGGTTCAAAGAAATCAAAATGAGAAATGAGAAACTAAAAGTATAGTCTTATGCATAGTATATAAAGCTTACACCTACCAATCAAACAAGGTTGATGTCAACTTTTTACATCAAGGAGGGAAAGATGCAAATGTTTTTTGTAAAGCCAACTATACAACAACCAAGGACATCAACAAATTTCAAGAAGATCAATTTTGATGTATTGGCAAGGGATATTCATCCCATTGACCAAATTGAATTCCACAAATAGGCTGGAGAAATGATTTTCTCCACCCTTACAGGAAAATCCATAGCTGCCCATCAGTTGCAGAATTCATTGAACAACATTTCAGCCCAATATCAGTTAGAGAAGGCCTCCTCAAATGCCAAACACACCAGAATCAAGTATTTCGAAGACTTAGTGATTGAATTGGGACATGATCCCAAAGACATCAAAACTACTGAACAACTAATCAAGAAAAATAATGATGACATTGCAGCACTCAAAAACCAATTGAAGATACCTCAATTGCAGCATCCCCAGACATAGGAAGTATTGGAAAGCCAAAAAAGACATGAAGAGTTGATGGACTTAGTCCTTAAACTAAATGATTAGTTGAGGGAGATAGAAAAATAAATAGATAGCTTAATCCAATTGAAGCAAAGTGATCTTGGCACTACATCGGTGAATGTAATCCCAGTAGTTACAACAGCTATTCCTTCCACGTTGGCAGCCTTATTGGCTCCCACAGCTCAAATGGCGACATCACAACTAGTTTCTATAGAATCTACATCAGCAGTGGGTGCATCAAGAGATGAAGCAGCAAAGTTGGTTAGAGCTATGGAAGAAATGTCCATACAGACAACTGATATGAATAAGTTGAAATAAAAGGTGACAAAATTGGAAATTGATTACAAGCTTGCCAAAATCATGCACAAAGAAGAAGTGCAAAAAGCTGCTAGGATGAGTGAGAGATTGAAAGCCATGGAGAAAGACTTAACACTGAAAGAACCACTTGGGTAGGCTAAGGAACTACTATGGGCCAATATCATTGACTCTGTCAATGATATTTGGCCATCTATTCAAGTGATTTTTGAATAGATAGATTTAATAAAGATGGCTACAAAGACCATCCAAATAGTAAAAGAAGAATTACGAGAAATGCTAGAAGAAGCTACTAGAATTATCCTATTCCTTAAGAGTAAGAATAAGTATGAGCTTCAGGAATTGAAAATAGAGGATAGAATAGAGAAAATTTTGGAGGTAAGAAAGGTCCTCCAAGAGAAACTTAATGCTAAACTTAAAGGACAAGTGTCAGAATATGCAGATAGCCATTGATAGATTTATGGCTAAGTGTCAAATTTTGAGAGAAAAAGGGTTACCCAGTCCCTTATTGATAAATGACAAGCTCATGAAATAGGAGGATTACAACAACAAAATCAAAGAGCTAGCAAAAGAACAAGTCAATACATCATCAATCGAGGCATTTCCAATAGGAAAAGTGCTCTACCAGACATTTGAAAAATTGTTTTACCTCCAGCATGAGGTAAAACACTTGTTTATCAATAATCCTACTTAAATACACCGAGGTAGATGAAATATATAGGAGGATCTAAAAATCCAATTACCTTATGCTAAAGCATTGGAGAAATTAATTGATTTGGCATAAGAAATATGCAGTAAAAAGGTTAATATACAGTAAAAGTAAAACAACCAGGTAGAAGGATGAAGATAGATTTGCAGAGTTAAAGTGTATCACTTTCAAAGTGTATTAGAAGAAATCCTAAAGTAAATGAAGCTTCTATCGTGAAATATCAAACAACAAAGAAGCATAAAAGGCTAAAAAGCAAACCATCAAAGCCAACAGTACCAAAATAAAAGGGACAACATGAAATAGTGCAATAGTTGTCTCTATCTTCTTACAAGAAGATATTTTTATTTCCTAGGTTAAATCTCAAATTAGTTTGAGATATTTTGTAATAAACTTTTGTTAAATACTTCACAATTCGAATTATGTAGTGTGGATTCTATTAGACATTTCTATAGGCTTTTTTATCAAGAATACTTACAAGGTTATTCTATTAGTTGATGAGCCAGCAAGCTGGATTGATTAATAAAGATCAAATTGTTCCAAGGATTCATGTGTTCAGAAAATTTCAGACAAGTATTTTCATGTTTCTTTGTCATTTTCTCAAAGTTATTCATAATCTTATATGTGTTTCAATTTAAATGCTATAACTGGAATAATATTTTAGAACTTGTTTAAATCACACTTTGTTTTAACAGTTAAGAATTTAAATGTTTTCTTATGATATTTAAATTAAAGAATTCTTAATTGCTCTTTGGTTTATATTGATTTCATAAATAATCCAAGTTAAAGGATTCTTAACTGCCCTTTGGTTTCGATTACCCCTTCCTTCCTCATTCATTATCTGGGTCTGGGAACCCTTAACTACTCCCTCACCCCAAGTGAAACCCTTTCACCCCTCTGTCTCAAACATTCTGAAATGCACTTTGCTATCTTTCCCTTGGAACATCCCCTTTAGTGAGTTTATCTAGCCTCACTTCCTTATCAGTTGACTCCATACCCCAATGGTCCAAAAGACATCAATTTATCCATCTGTTTAAGAGATCCCACCACCCAATTTCAAACAAAATCAAAACCCCTTAAAAAATCATAGATAGCCTAAAACATCTTAACTAAAACAAAACAAAAAAATTAAAGAGAGAGCCCTCTCTGAGCATCAAGAAGGCTAGGTCCTGATCTCCAAAAGTGATAGTGGTTACCTTTGGGTTTTTCTTCTTATTACTTACAAGGAATTATCAGAGTGATAACAACTCCAAAACCCTGTTCCTGAATTCCATTAGCATCTTCATAGTGTCTGGATATCGCCATATCATGTTATACATTACAGAGGCTTTTTTAGTAGTCCCAGGCTCATTTGAGATAAGCAATTTCACATTTCCTTCATTATTTGTTATGATATCACAAGAATCCTTCCAACTAACTTGATTTTTCACAAAAAGCACAAAATATCTCAACTGACCATCTCCAACATATGGTGTAACGTTGAGTTTTTTCAGCAAAACAAACATAGTCATGCATATATAATTCACATAGTAAATGTTGTTATGGAAAAGTGGCCTTTTGGAAAGTGTCCAGAATGTCTTGAGCCTCCCTCACCTCATAAGGTCATTTCTCCTTGAGGGTTGTTAATCGAAAAAGGAAGAACTTTTCTTGCAGAAATAGGGGACAAGGCAAAGAAGGAGGTGTGCAACTTAATATGTTGTGAACAATTTCATACATAGAATTCCTTTTCGTACTATAACAAATATACTTCCCCTTGCAATTCTTCTGCTTGTAATAGTGCTTGCTTCCTTTCGTTTTGAATCTTCACAAAGTCTTGCAATTTTATCTTTTCATCCTATGTCCTCTTTAGATCATCATTAATTTCCTTATGCTATTTCAGAGGAATAACTTTATCTTTCAGTGAGATTGATAATTTCTTCCATTTCTCCAATTCCTCAAGAAAAAATGTGATTTCAGTTCTAACTGAACTATTTGTTGTTACAGTTAAAGATCCAACAGTTTCCTAGAAAATTCTTCATTCCCTTTCTCCACCTACTACACTATATCAGTTGTTAGTTCTTCTATAACAACAACGTCATTGATAGGTTCTTGTGGAACAACGACCAATTTTATTTTAGTTTTCGTTTTTTTAGCTACTAGTTCTTGTGTAACAATAACATTGTAAATAGGTACTCGTGGAATATCATATTGTTTTTATCCAACCCACTCTGCTTCAATTGTTGGTTCTTGTGTAACGACAACATCTTCAGTAGGTTCTTATGGAATAATGGTTTGGAATTCTTATCTTGCTCTCTAGCATGGATTCCAACCAAAATAGTGGTTGACCTTTCACAATCTACATCCTTCAGCACTTGCTTGCACCCATCACACAATCTCACTATTGTAACATTAAGTGACATTACTTCTGCCACTTCTGCTAGGGTTTCTAGTCCATTTTTTTTCTGAACTGAAGTTCTCCCTCAACCATGGCAATTTGTTTTCTTAAATTTTCATTTTCCTCCAATTTATTAACTTGCATCATAACTGATGGCTTAGATTTTCAATACTTTTTAGTACCAATTAGATATGTTGCTTCAACATCCTCCCTTGATTCCTTGTAAATTACCTTAAGTCCAGGTAATGAGGGACACTTTTTTGTGCAGTGGTCCCTCTCACATATGTTATAGTTTTTTAGTGGGTATTCCCTCAAGGGGTGTTTCTTCTCATGATGAGAGCAAAAAATAGCTAGAGCTTACTCTACCTCCATATGTTTTTTTTGTTCTTGCAATACATTGAGATGAGAGGATATCAAGCTCATGATATCAATTTTGACATTCTCCAACAATTTTCTAATCTCTCCTCTTGTTGCTCCACTATTAGATGACTTTAGGATGTTGTTAGAGGCATCGTGTTTCAAAGTCTAATTTCTTGTTGATCCTTTGGAAATTCTTCGACAAAGTTGAACAATATAATCATAAGGTTCCTTAGATATATCCCCTTTCCCCATAAGGTTTAACATGTCAATGTAGTCATCTCTCATTCCTATAATCAGGATTGTCAACTATTTCCTTGTCTAGATTTCTATGTTGAGATCTTTGTAAATTACACTGAAGACATTCAACATATTCTTCCAAATTTTCATCTGGTGTCTAGTTGATCCTAAATAATTCATCCTTCTAATCTCTAGAATGAAAACAATCCTAATATTTTTCTAGAAAAAATTGCTTCATCTCATCCCAGGAGTTAATGGATGCCTTGTCGAGTCCCATAAACCATTTAATTGCTACTCCCCTTAATGTAGATGGGAACAATTTTGATTTTTTCTCACTGATAATGTAGTCATAATTTGTAAAGAGGACATAAAATTCAAAAGTAAATTTATCTAGATTTTTTGTAATCATGCCTTCAAAAGTAGGGGAGCATAGAAAAATTAATGTTTTTCACTAGGCCTTGTCCTTGAAAATTCCCAGTAGGGAAATCAAAAGTAGTGACTGAGCTTCCTTCACTTTGATTTTGTTGCAAATTTTGTGGATCTATCACAGGTGGCTTTTTGGGTGAAGGATATCACTCTCTTTTTGGTGATGGGGGTTGCTCGGTTTGTTTTGGATATTCAATTTTCTCAAATGGTTAAGGTGGTCATAATGAATTTTTAAAACCCTATAATAGGCTATTTCACTACACTGCCAACGTCTAAGGTGTGCTGATCAAAAAATCACTCTTCAAAGTTCAATTCCCAATCAAGTTCATTTTTGTCCCTATATACTTCTTTTAAATCTTAATTCTCACCCTCTGTTGATACAAAGCGGATGGAAACTCTAGGATTGGTTTTTGAAATTGAAGGTTCACCGAATTCTATTTCTTTAATATGTGCACCCAACATAGATTTCTCAGAGGATCGTGACCTACATGAAATAATCTTTCGTAATTCCTTATTCTTAGTCTTTTTTCCCCGAGTAGAATATTCTGCCTCAACTTTTGAAATGATCTCATATGTGAAAGTTACTCTTCCCAAGTCTCGACTCTTCTTCTTCCTACCTCGTCCTCTTCCAACTGCATTGTTAGTTTTTTGGGGGGCATCGTAGTTTTCTTCTTTACTACTCATGCAATGTAATCCTATGTGACTTGATTCCTACAAAGTTGAGCTTGCATCAATATGTTGAAGGGATGCACAGGTTCTTACCTCTCGTCTTACTGCCTGAATACCTTAGAATTAGGATCACATCTACCATGCATCAATCAATGCATGCAAATAAACTAGTCACATACATGCACCTCTAATAGCCTTCCCTAGCAACAACACCAAAATGCTAGGTAGAACATTTTTTCTTTTAATTCAAATTAATAGATGTGACTCTCAAATTAATTTTCAATCCAGGTAGGTTTTATTATTTCAAGTGTACCACACAAATTCTATTCAAAGACAAATGATGCCTAGTGCTAATGAATCTCAAACTCAATCATCATAATAACACTCTTAACAATCCAACACTCTAGCTATTACCCACTCAAACCTTGCTCACACCTTCAGGAAATAAACACATAATGCATAATAAAACCACTTTGTCATACAATCACTCTTATTCACAAAGAAACAACACTCCTATAGATCATTCACTCAAACAAATTTTGAAACACACATTCAAATGAAATAAACACACCAGCAAATTGTAACATGTATTAGATATTTGTGACACTGACAAAGGGACTGGTCCAGTACCTATGTTACTACACAATATAGAGGTTAGAATTATGCAGTCATTAAAGCATGAAAAAGATTAATAGTAATAGTAACAAAATCATACATGAATCATAAATGAGTGGAAATAAATCAAATAGCTGCAATACCTTCCTAACCAGTGATCCCTGTTAAGAAGGATAGCCTTTCCTTCTTAGCAAGGGCTAGTACACTACACAACATACAAGCCAATCAACAGAAAGGTATGGTGGCATGAATGATTGAGATTGTCATTAATGAAACATACAATATTACAGTGTTGGTGCTCTCCCCCTCTCTATGACTATCTATGTGTGTACATATGTCTAACTCCCTCATGCAGGTAGAGATCAAACCTCTTTATAATTTCATATTACAATGATAATATCATCATAAGTACTTCTTGATTCTCATGTGATCTAAATTGAGAATGCATATTAATAGTTTTATAACAATTCCAAGGTTGGGCTAAAGTTGTAACAACTTTTCCAAATTTACAATAATTTATCTATGGAAAATCCTAACTGTGTTAGTTGTGTTGTCCACAAACATCTACTTTGGTAGTTGAATTGATTTTGACCAAATAATTTTCCATATTGGTCTGATTAAAAGAGGACGACACGTCCAAAATATGTCTCATATATAACAACATTATTCAATGAGTCCTTGTCCTATACTTGGTGAGAAAAAACTGGAAAGTGTAATCCGGCAACAACATCTCTATAGACCACATACCTTGTAACAACCTAGTTGTTAGTTTTATGATAAATATAGCCTAAAGAAATAGTTCTAATGCCATATTTCAAGTATAATTAGATCATAAGGATGACATATAAAAAAAAACATACTTAGGTTGATACTGGCTATTACAATGATAAGATATGGTCTTGAGAGTAAAAAGAGGTTAGTAAAAGATAGGAAAATGGATGCGAAAAGTTTCAAATTCCATGTCCCAACACCTGCTTGGCCTTATATTTTTCCCGCAACTTTTGTATTGTTTCCTCTACCTATATATAGACTTGTTGGGTATTCTCTACAAATATTTCTTCCCTTAAGGGATCCCTTATAATATCCTCCTTTCCTTCTCCTTGCTGGCCATATGCAATATTATAAGGTGAAGGTGACAAATATCTAAAACAAGAACCAAATGGGGAATTACCATTAGAAGTGTGGACTACTTTGTTTTAAGAGTGTTGTATATATACTAGATTTTCATGGTAGGTCTTCTGATGCTTTTGATTATAACCCCTCAAAAGCTACACCAAAGCCATGTTGACTACTTTTGTCTACCCATTTGCCTAAAGATGGAATGTTGTAGACCTCATTAACTTCATGTGCATATTCTCCCACATTGTAGTCCAAAATGCATTGAAAAATCTTGTGTCCCCAAAGTGCACCCATATCTATCCAAAGAACAAGATTTTTGCTTCTTTCACACTAATGGTCTTTTTATAGGGCATTAGAACACACACTTTGCTGCACCTATCAACTAACGTGAATAGGTACTCATGTCCCTTCCTAGTTGTTGGTAAACCTCCCACAAATTCAATGTAAATTCTTTACCAAGGATGAGTCAGTAGTGGTAAGAGATGATATAGACCTTGTTTCATGTTACTAGGCTTACTAGTAAAACAAAGAAAGCATCCTCATATGAACCTAGCTACCTTCTCTTGCATATTTTTCCAATAAAAATACGTCTGCAAGTTGGCCATTATCTTCCCTACACCAAAGTGTCCTGCAACCTTGAAGGTGTGAGCCTCTTCAATTAGTTGCAATTGTTCATCTTTAGGAACACATAATTTGTCCAACTTGTAGAGTAACCTATCTTGGAGATGGTATTCAATAGTTATACCACCATTGTGTACATGAATTTGGCTGTACGACTGCTAAAACACCTCCTTGAAGTCCTCATCCTCTAAATATGCTTCTTTGTGTTCATCCTGGGTGAATGACCCCATGTGCATCAAACTTCTCAAAACTATGATCTTTGATGTGGGTGGCCTTCAAATAATGTAGATTAACTTGTGTGTGTTGCCATTCTCATACTTTACCACTAAATGAAACAATTGTAGAAATCTTATCCACTTTTAGTTTTTGGTTTGTTGTAGCTTACTTTGGGGTCGCAGGTACTATAGTGGTTGGTGGTTTGTTTGGAGTACCATCTCATTTCCCTTCAGATAGTGTTTCCACTTCTTCACTTCTTGCACTAGGGCATAGAGCTCCATGTCATTGGTAGAGTAGTTAAGAACCACCCTGTTGTAGCTCATTTTGGCACAATTAAAATATTAAATATATTTAAGGAATTTCCAATGGAAATTTAAAAATTGCAGAATTTCATGGAACCTGTGGAAAATGCTAGACCCTATTCTTTCAACTAGTGGCTTTGCTCATCCTTATGGTCTTGAGAATTTTGCATTTAATACATTAGAGAATGTTGAAATTTACTTCTGCTCATTGTTCATAGAGCTAATAGATTTCCCAACATAGAAAACCAGATTAAAAATTGATGAAATATTGCACACTATCCTAACTAATCGAGTTACATGGAGTTGTGAAGAAAGCATGACTTTCTGTTGAAAATAAGAAAAAGAGAAAAATAAGTGGCATTCTTCCATAAACAGATATAGACATGTCTATGAAGGCAACTATAATTGAGGGGTTGAAAGGGAGTTTTCAAACATATTATATTTTGAATATACTTGGTCTAGATGTTTGTGCAGACATTGTAATTGGTAATGCCATGATAAAAGGAATTTCTGGTGGGAAGAGAAAAAGAAAATGACAATTGGGGAAATGATTATGTTACCAATGAAAACTATTTTCATAGATGAGATATTTATTGGCTTGGATAGCTCCGCTACTTTTTAGATTGTTAAGTGTCTTAAATAGTTTGTGCACATTAGGCGAGCTACTATAGTCATCTCACTTCTTCATCCAACACCTGAGACATTCGATCTCTTTGATGATATCATTATAATGTCAAAAGGACAAATAGTTTACCATGGGCCTCATGATCATGTTCTCAAGTTTTTGAGTTTTGTTGCTTCAAGTGTCCAGAGCGTGAGTGTTGGAGAGACGATTTCCATTACACCAAAACCCGCAAGTGTTAGTAAACAAACACATCCTAGATTTAAGCACATGCCATGAAACACATAGGGAGCGTTGACCTTCTACACTGCCATTAACGGGGAGC